>JAEMPF020036391.1:0-11430 GCA_022496165.2 Catalaphyllia jardinei | reverse complement strand
AACGTTATTCCATCTTAATGTTTCATATCAAGAGAATATAAAATTGCACTCATAAAGGCAACCATTGTGCTAACTTCTCATTATAAGAACAACTCTTGAGAAAGTTTCTTAGCCGGGGCAGTGTTTATCCCACAGTAGTTTGTGTTGCTTCGTGATTCATATGTATTCATAGGTCATGTAACTTCAAAAAAGTTGTTAGTTTCCTTTACTCCCCAAGTTTTATGGTTAACTTCGCTGAACGCGTAACATTTGTTTTATAATCATGATTCAGTTCTCTGCTGATGTGAATCATAAAACGAATTGACTGAATTGTGCCTTTACAATTACTGAATTGTGCCCTTACTCTAGAAAAGATGTCCTAAATGGGTGGATTATAATACGAAACGGATTATAATACAAAGCTTGGCTCATTTCCTGATTTAATTAGCGCTTCATTACTAGGAGCCACAGACTTGTTATTCACTTATCATGATAACCTTAATATTGCAGTTAAGACCAAAAAAGATGCCATGGTAGATATTGTTATTAACGGGCAAAAGATGGGTTGTTATGTATACAGTAGATCCATTTTTCAAAGCCGCTCCATTATCCGTAATTTTGAAGCCTACTTCCAGGTAATTTATAACCGTACTGTTGCCAGACCAAAATCTGATCGGTCTCAAAAAATCACATGAGAATTTCTGGTCAACGGCAAGTCTTTTGTGTTACAATCAGCTTCCAGGGATCTAAATCATAACTTAGAAGAAAAAAGGCAAAAATCGAAATTTAATAGCTGGTTACGTGGGATATTGCCCCATTAAGACCTTTTTTGTATTATATTTAGCTTGCATGAAAGCAGATTTTTGTCAAGAAAATAGATCCTGTAAATATAAATAGATCTTATAATGGACGTTTCTCGCCCTACATGACTATCTGGTTTCAGATAACCAAATATTTTAAAAAGTGATTGGCCATTTCACTCTGACATACTTCCTATGGATTGAGCGACGGTTGTTCTTTTGTTTTTTTTTCGCGCTAAATGAAGTTTCATTGCCTCAGGCTAAGACTAGACTGCTTAGGAGTATTGGAAGACGGTTTATTTGTTTCCACGCCAAAAGGCTGTTAAGAGGAAGTTGGCTCTCAATTTTAATCCCCTAGTAAGTTATTTGTTTATTACGCCATCAGAGATGGAGCAAGACGGGTTATCCCTTACTTTGATGGCACCCAGTTTTTTTTTTTTGCGGATCATGTAAATTAACACGCGCGATTTTGTGGAAAGTGAAATTCCATTTAAGGCCCTCTAGACAGTATTCTGGTAAAATTTGGAAACGGAGATTTCACTCGGAAAACGAATGAAATCTCTTTCCTCGTCGCTGCGGCGGAGGAATTGAAAAATGCAACGATCATCAGCAAGAGACCATGATCTTTCTTGTCATCGATTTGTATCTGAGGAAAACTCGCGCAGTGGAATCACATGATCAGGGGTATCGAATTATATCCCATTTAATTTAAAAGTGCTTGAAAAATTTGGCCTTTGCTCGAATTTTCAGCAAAAATTGGATGGATGCTCGCTCGCTCGATTTCCTCATGGGAAGACTGGTCAGCTTGTTTTCTTGCTTCCTGATGTTTTATTGAAAATGACCCACGTAAGAATTTTTCGCGAATGGCACCCGCAAAGGAAGAAGGTCTTCTAGGACATGGAGACATGACGAATTTGATTATTACAATTCGACCTTCAGAGCTTGGCAGATCTGCGTGATTAGATCCTTGTTAAACTAACTGCCACGTTGTATACGTTTCCTAAGAATTAGCCAGAAACACTTTCCATGTCACAACACTCTGATAGCTTTTAGCTCCAAAGCTTGGGTTTCAGAACAGTTTGTTCGACGCGCACATTGCTTATTTTTGAATATCGAATACTTTTGAATATCGCTGTTTCAAGTCTGCCTTCTGCTCAATCTTTGTCATGTTTTTGCTAAAGAGTGATGAACGGAAAAATATCATCGCAGATTTAAAGCTGAGGGAAGTTACAAAATGTTATCCTAAAGAGAGTATTACCTGTTTCACCACAGGCGTCCCAAACTCACGATTAGAGATATCGATCAAATATTTTAAATGATTTATGTTCGCGTATCGAGACGTGACTACATAACACCAAAAGAGCGCGGTGTTATGTTACACATTGGGCCGTTGATAATTTAAGTGCTCTACAAGGCATTGTATGGAATTTAAGATAACGAAGGATGAATTTTATTTCATCGCGCGACGAGACGAGCCTTAAAGCCATAGCCAGAACCACTATACTGAAAGGAAACTGGGGAGTGGTGGACGGGGGAGGGAGACTGGAACAGGAGAGCCCCCCCAAAAGATCTCTTGGTACAACTGACCACGAAGTGAAAAATAACTTTGCTGCTGCGTAAGCTCTCGTACTGCTGCCTTCGTAAATTTCTTTATTAAGCGTAAATAAACCTTTGGTTGTCGTGCCTTTACTCTGGGAATACGCTCACATTTTAAGTCTACCCTCTTCAATTGTCGTTGAAGTTTTACGCGGAGACTGTCCACAACCGTTTAGTTTCCTTTTTTTTGCTACGTGTTATTCTTCCATTTTATAGCACGATAGCGTTTGGGAATCGCGAAGCGGGCGCAAAATACCCACGATTAACCAACTGACGTTTTGGCTCGTTGATATCCCACGCACCGGGCAAACTTATTTTGCTAAGTTTGCGATCACAACGAACTGAAGACAAAATAGAGGGTCTGTAGATAGGCTATTTGGCACTGAGTTTAGCAATATAAGTAACGATGTCGAGTTTTCCAAGTACAGTTTGCCCGAAAACGAAGAATACAGTTCCTTTAGAGCTCACTGGAAAAGCACCAGAGTTAACTTTTTTTTTTACAAAAAATCAAACAAGGATCATTGGCTTTTCTTTTCTAAAAGCATCATTTATTAAACAAAAAGGTAACAAACTTAAGGCAACAAAACATGCTAAAACAAAGGCATTTTCCCTTTAACTTATTGTTAACATAAAGTTAAGCTTCGAAGTGCCTAAAGATACATATGTTCTGAAAAATGTTTACAAGCCAATTATCTTCAGTTCTAGTTCTAGTTCTAGTTCTTATGAATTGCAGTAAGTTAGCCGTCACTCAGACGGTAGTTTCAGTTTTATCTGTTTATGGGTAGCAATACACTTACTTAGAAGGTCAACTCTATCTGGTTGAGCAGCAGCTAATTTTAATGATTGCTAGCCTGCCACTAAGTTAACTGAACGACAACAAAAATTTATTTCACATAGCTTTTTTTTTTTAGCAATTCTTCCGACGTTAAATTTTTTTTTTTTAAAAAAATCGTCCTTTAAGCTAGTATTACTGAACTGGCCTTCCTCACCACTGGTTCTAAGAAAATAAAAAAAATTATTATGGCGGATCGGTATTGTTTAAAATTTACCCGTGAAACTACTTTTTATAATTCTATTGGAATTGAGAGATGAAAGTTTCAGAACTACAAAAAAAAACACACACACACACAATCAAAACTTTGTTATAAGAGATAGAGCGGTTTTCTATTGAGTGTCCTGAAAGCGAACCCAAAGTAATCAGTGTAGTCAATCATAAAGAACACAAAGAAACCAGTGAACCAATCGAAACTCGAAGTGCTTGTAGCCGTCGCAAAGCGCGGGAAAACGCGTGATAGGTAGTCATTACTGGTTTTGGTTTTTCTTCTGATTGAATCTGAAAAAGTGGCGTGAGTTTATTTAAGCCGTAATAAATGCAACTCCAATTTCTTTTCGACACGCAAATGCAATTAAAAACCGCTCTATGAGCTCAACAAATCCTATTGTTAGAAAGTACTTCAATTAAGTATAATTAGCAACTTTATCTTTTGATCTCTCGAAATGAGCAATGATACGGCTGAGAAATAACAAACTAAGTTTTGTTTTCAGTAACCAAACGATTCCTGTTTTTTTTTTTTACCAAGGTACTGGTAAAAGCAGCCTCACTTCATGATTTCTTCGCTTGAAAAAAGATAGGCTGGATTACCAATCGGTGTTTGAGAGGAGAGCTCCCCCTTCGTAGGAAATCGCGCTTAGAAAAATGACAACAAATGCATAACCTCGTGTAATATAACGGTGAATCTTTTACCTTATTTTTTATAAGGAAAATACAATCATACCATGCTGTAATACTAACGATTTTTTTTAAAGAAAGATTGCGAAACAACCTTTCTGTGGGCTAAAACACGGTTAAGGTCAAGTCGCTCTCCTTTCTCTTTGTCAAGCCACGTTCCCTTGACTGATGGTTACCTGTATTTTTCTTACTTTTATACTTGATAATGCAGATATATTGTGAGGAGAAATTAGCTATTGGCCAAAATTTCTACGAATCAAACTACAGCAACTGTTTTCCTTCGTCGAACATTGTATATTTAAAATGAAAACTTGCATGTATAATTATGAGAGTGAGTCACGTCTCAGAGCCGCATGGCAGAAGCCCCCTATCATGCATGTTGTCCCTCCCCCCTTCCTCTCCCCCTCTAGACCTCCTAAAAATATGGAAACCAGAACTCCCCAGATCCCCTATGAAAAGAGACGAGGGTGCTCGTGGAAAGTTTTGTAAAGAACCCGTAGGAGATACCAAGATCCTCCTGGTTTTGGCCATGGGTTGAAATCGTTTTCACTCTCAATAAGTAGCACGTCGGAAACGACACATTGTCTCGTGTTATATAGTTTTCGGGTCAATACTCTGAAAGGTACCGCAGCCCCCCCCCCCTGGGCCCCCCTAGGGAAACGACGAGCTCCCCGTTCTTTTTACATGGGAGGTCTCCGGAGTCCAAATCAAAGTCAACAAACATATAATAACGAACAGGTCCCATGCTATTAACCGGCTCTAAGGTAACGCCTTTGAAAAATCTCTGCTATTGCGTTGTTACAAATGTACTTGCAACATACTGTGACTTTCCTGGTGACATGATCATCCCAACAAATGACTGATCGACGGGAACGGCTGCGAGAATCCCTTCGAAATCGCCAGTGTCCAAAATAGTGACCAAACATCCAGTGTCTTCTAAGGCTGAAAGGATGAAACCTTCTTCTTGGACGCTGGTCACGCGCGTTATTGTTTTCACGCGTGACATTGCTGTTACGCGTGATATTTCTACATTTAACGATCTTAGAACAAGAGTATTCCGTCTTGCAGTCTAATTTAGGCTCTGAGCATGATTTCCTGGCTTCACTAAGATCCATACCACCTGGGCACAATGCTGTACCATTGACCAGACCACTTTCGCTCTGTCTCCGCACCCGACTTGTTCTTCCTGTAAACCAACCAGATAAGTCATACAAATTATCCACTGGTGAGGGGTGGGAGGGGGCTAATCTGCAAAGTTCTAATGTATAGGGAAGCTATTTGGGGGATTTTTTGCAGTTTTTGAAAGTCAATGTTTCTCTTGATATTGCAACCATAGAGTTTAAAAAGTTCACCAGTTTTGCGAGCTCTTTAACTGTTTTAAATCTATTTAATTAGCTTCAATTTGCATCTAGCCTCCTAGTGGATCATGACGTGAGCCAGCTCATTCCATCAAACTTTTACCTAAGCAAAACAGGTTTTACCACTTTAAAAAGCTGTGGTTTGTAGACTCTTCTTGATTGCAGTGTAAAGATGGCAGCGTCGTGTTAACTTAGGGAGTTCTGAATCTGATGTATACATGCATATCCGGATGTCGTAAGTCTTATCACCTCACCTTCTGGTCGAATCCCTATCACTTCCAGACTCTCTTGCGCCTCTTGTACTTGAAATATGCGATATTGTGCACAGAAATCCGCTAATTCATCACCAAGAACGGCATGGTCAGTCACTTCATTGTCAGTGATCCACGTGGTATCAACCCGCCGGGTCTCTGTAACAACAGTCTGATGGAATGAACGGAAAGTAAGTGTTAACAATGTACTCTAGTGTCGAATTCGTTTATTGCCTTACTAGGCAAAGAATGGAATAAGTGTATTTAATAAGATGTAATACGGTCCAATTTGGGCTGAATGATAAGCTGAAAAAAAAGATTCGACCAATTATCATTTTTGAATTGTACAACTGAAGTCGTATTATCCTAACCGAGCACTGCGGCTGCACTGGGAAGCATTTAGCACTGGCCAATTTGTTATGATGCACCGTTATAAGGAAAAGAGCAAGAAGTGTTCGCGATATTGACACCCGCAGTTTAATTACCTTCATTTTGAATCTGGCAGTGTAATGCCTTCTCGACGTTAAGTCATATGACAAGAAGGCAAAGTGCAGAATTCGGTTCCCGAGAACTGACAGGGAATTTTCTTTCAGGACTCGGGAAATAAAATTCACTGTTCCCCTCGGAGAAAAAAAAATTAAAAAAGCCTTTTGCTCCCCGACCTCAGCAAATTCATATTAGGGAAAGATTTAAAATAAGTAAACTTTTAAGTATGATATTTATTTAACAAAATTATTTTAAAGCTCAAGACTACCTTGCGATATAATCAGTGATAAGTGTTCTATTTTTTTTGCGCGTGTACTGGAGGTCTAATAAACGTCTTGTCATGAGTGAAATGCTTGTACATTTAGGCACATATCTAGAGCAGTGTCCACGCTGACGCCGAGGAAATTTGAAAACGCAACTTTATATTTCTACTGCTGTTAGGCCTACCGTCCACATAATCAGTGGTGAAAAGAGCTCTTCAAACCGGAGGAATTTAATATGTCAGTGTTTTTATGTTCATGTTTGGAATCTGAGTTCTGAAGGACGTGTTCCCGTTTACAGGTTGTTTTTTGCTTTTTTTTTTTTAATTTCAGTCTTACCTGCTTGGCCGCCACAAGATCTCTGATAAGTTTTTTAGGCGCTGATTGTTGGTTTTGGAGAGGGAAGACATAGCAATTCTTGCTGTCGGGGAATCGCACCATGGTTATTTTCTGTGATAAGAACAAAAAGTTATTGTGTTAACGTGAAAGGGACGTGTTTTGCCAGTGAATTTATTCCCTAACACGGCTGAGGGGAAGAAATACTGAATACATGACATACTAGAAACAACTAACGAACGTAAGAAAAGCCGAAAGATATTGTTAGAGAGCTGATAAAGAAACAAAATGATCATAGGATTTTTAAGAATGTATGGATGAAAAGGAGAGGAAGTTTAATTTTGAAAAAATGACTCGAAGTGACCGGTTCAGACCTAGAGTTACTTCCATTTGGGAAAGAACAAAAACGTTTCTTCAACTTGTGAACTGATAAAATTATGAAACTTAAATTATAGACAGGCTAGGGTGACTTGTAATTGAGCCAAGAATATCTTTGACAATGACCGACTATCTCGTTTCCTTACGACTTCCTGTTTGTTGTTCAGTGCATGTACAAGGCTTTTATTTCCCCTCGCAAGAAATCCGGAGCTGAATAAGCGGTGTTGAGAGAAAGAGAGAAAAAAACAACAGATCAGACAGCTTACTTGTTTGAAATCATGCAAGGTGTCGCTGCGATCCACTCCAGGATGAGCGGGAACTTGAAACAATTCTGTTCGCTTGTTTGGGTCCACCTTGATTTTCTCGTTGTATTCTTCCCCAGCCTCGCTTATGCGAACAGTGAAATCCACAACCTGGTAAATAGCTCAATTTAGTCTTAAAATCCACCAGAGCACTACTATTTATTTTTGCACACTGTGAGAGAAGACTGACGATAACCAGTAATGCTTTGAAGAGAACAGAAGCTTTTACGACCAGCAAAGTAAAAATACCTTTTTAGAAGGAGAACTTTCGCTGAGGTCTTGGTGGCCTTTATGAAGATGGCTACCAAATGTAGAACTTAAAAAGACGAATATGACCAGAAGAACGCCCGCCATCAGGGACAAGGAGAGTGAAGGCTGTCGATTAAAAGAATAATAAACAGATATTTTGTAAGATTAGTTCAATCAAAGTCAGGCGAACACTTGACTCAACAGCATAGGTTCCATGCATTGGAGCTAGTGCCCTAAAGAAATGTGGTTGAAAGGGAAAAAAAATGACGCAAGGCTAGCTAAGGCCTGGAAGCGAAGGAAACTAAGCGCCTTTTAGGATTATATGATTATCAAAAGTATACGAGTTACGGGACAAAATCTACGGTGTAAAGAACACTTACCTGCTCCGAGAGGCAATCCAAGTGCTAGTTCACTCAAGAAACGGGAAGCTTCAGTGTCAACGTGCAGTTTTATGCCAGTATTTATAAGGCCACGGCAATACAATTAGAAACAAAACTATGTAGTGACATCCTGTTTATTTCCATTCCGCAAGTCGATCATTTGAGACCCATTTTTCTATTGGTCCCTTTTGCCATAAAGATACATTAAACTTGGCCCTTTGAGCCCAGACTTCCTTAAGTGTTTCCTCCTCTTTGCCAAGATTCTGCTCTGAAGTTAAACACAACACGAAAAGGTCACTGGGGCGTAGCATTATTGGCGCTGTTCCAGATGTACATTTCTGGCGCCACCGTCTCCCTAGAACGTGTAATCTAAGGCAGCTTCCACGCTTCGCAAGAGAAATTTACTTCTACGGTTAGGCCTACCGTTCACACAAATGCGTCACGAAAACGGAGCTTTTCTAAAACGAGATAAGAACGGGAAGGACTTGAAAACGCCGGCTTTCGTTTTTATGAGGCATCCTACGCGGAAGATCTTTGAACTCGTCACGCTTACTTGTGTGACGATCCCAAGATGCGGAGAAACCAAAGACTGGTTTTCCCACCTATTGATTGACAAGGATTCAACGCAATAAAGCTCTTTCTAGAGTCTTTCAGGATCTGACTAATTGAAGCCATACAGATCTGACAAGCACATTTTATGCAAATTTTTTGCAAGCACCGGTAAGCGAGCACTCCTCTGGTTTTTGCAAACAATTCGCGCAAAGGCCAAATTTTGCCAACACTTTCAAATTGAATGGGATAAATCAATACCCCTGATCATGTGATCCCCCTTCCTGAACTTTTCTCAAAAACAAATCCTAAATAACCGATGACAAGAGAAAGATCATGGTCTCTTACTGATGATCGTTGCGTTTCTAAATTTCTCCGGCATAGCGGGGACGAAAAACATTTGATTCGTTTCCAGAGTAAAACCTCCGCTTTTAAATTCCTCCGAAGTAGTCTGTTGGGGGCCTTAGATGCATTTTCATTCACGCGTGGTAATACAATCCGCGGAAGAACTGGCGGCCATGAGAAGAAGGGACAACTCCCCTTGCCCTATGACCTGATCGCGTCATAAAAAACAACGACAGCAACAAAAACTCATTAGGGGATTAAAATTGAGAACCAACTTCCTCTTTACGGATGTTTGACGTCAAAACAAATAAGCAGTCTTCCTATACTCTTACGCAGTTTTAGCCAGCTGGGGCAATGAAACTTCACTTAGCGAGAAAAAGAAAAACATTCAATCCCCACTGGTTGTTTTAACGTTTAGATGTTCTTTTATTGAATAGCACAGGTTATAAAAAGAGGTCTTAACGAAGTCGAGAATTTGTGAAAGAACCGAAATAATGCACATTGCAATTTCGTGCGGTGAAACCTAAATTAAAAGATCGATTCAGGCTTGGGAGGTTAGATTTCAAACTAAAATTGCTAATCATTTTAATGCTTGGTTATCTGAAAACAGAGAATCATCTAGGACGACAAAATTTTATTCTAAATATCATTTTATATTCACAGGATACATTTCGTTTTGGACAAAACTCTGCTGTCATACAAGCTAACTACAATACAAAAAAAGGTCTCTATGCGGCGATATCCCACGCAAATTACAACACCCAATAAGGCCTGTCCAAACAGGAACTGTTTGGCGACCAAACATGAAACATTGTTTTGTGACCAAACATGCTGATGTTGAAGTAAGTGGCTAAACGGGTAAAAAATGTATGATCAAAAACAGGTCAAACTCCTCAAGCAAAGAACTATGGCCCACAAATTACCCAGCGTACCACACGATTTCAGTATGGAGGAATGTGAGAGGTCGTACAACTGAATTAAAGAAGAATATTGCGGCCATAATGCCTCTTGAGATATTACAGGAAGACGGAAAAAGAGAAAATAAACAAGGGAAGACCAGGGGCTGGATAAGGAGAAGCGAAGTGAAAGGATACTTCAATAAGGTCGCATGGAAACTGAGATACTCTATAGGTTACATTTCTGGCGCCACTCTCGCAGAACGTGTAACCTGCAGTTTCTAGAAGAAAACAGTTCAGAGTAATGAGGCCTTTAAAAAGTCGAAAACGATGGCGGTATAAAAAGCAAACTACAGCACATTAGGAATATAAAAGATCGGCTTCACTTGTGAGCAGTTTGTTGAACTGAAATTGTCAATTATTTTAATATTTGGTTATCTGAAGCCGGAGAGTTATCTGGTATACGACAAAAGTGTATTGCAAAGATCCATTCACGGGATTACTGTTTAATCATATTAATCTGGGATCGATAGAAGATTAATTACGCATTCGACAAAGTAGGCAATTTAATAGGCCATTTCCTACACACCCTCATAACGATCGAGTCCTCGGGGGCAAAAGTCTTTGATATAAATATGAGTTTTATCTGCATGAAAATGAAACCGTAGAGGGGATACTTTTTTCACATGAATCGTTTTACAGGAAGCCTTATTTCGACACAGAGGCAAAAAGCAACGAAAAACTCGCGTATTTCAAATTTATCTTTATTTAGAACTCAAACCTGTTTGCATTTGCTATGACCTATTTGGAACTTCCGCAATTTTGAACTATTTATAATTTCCCCTGAGAGTTTGAACTGAAATTCATCCTTAAATTTCAGGTATTTGTCGTGACAGAAACCGCAACGAATTTTCCTTGCGAATTTCAATCCATGGAATTTTCTAACTAGGTTACAAATTTGCCTTGAATCGATAGCTTTTGTAATAACTTTATGAAGATAATCCGAATCAGTTTGTCTTCGAATTTATTCCGATACATCTTCCTGTCTACACAACACACTATACACTCCTACCCAAATTCTCCCCCCAGCCTTCCCCTCTTAGCCAATCCTTCCACGATTCATGGATAGTTTTCTCCCCTTTCCCAAAGATGCCTATCTTAAAATATTGTTCAAGATTGCAGGTTCTCGATAGAACAGTGATAGCTGCGATGAAATAAACATACAAATGTGTAATTAGCTCTAATTGTTCTTATCGAGAATGAAAGGACCATATCTTTTCACTTACATTTCTGAAACAGGGTAAGAATTTCGGATGGAATACACGCTCTAAACTTCAGCCATGAGGAATTACTACAATGCTGATTGATATATCGCCCTCTAGTGACCTTTCGTGCTGCAACAGCACGTATCATTAACCAACATGTGATCATAACCTTTTTTCTCCATTCAAGAAGAGGAAGAGTGAGGAAGCCTCGGCATTCTTTTAATAACAGGGCATGACACATGTGATTTATATTTCGAGGAAAAACAAACAA
>JAEMPF020036390.1:0-11431 GCA_022496165.2 Catalaphyllia jardinei | reverse complement strand
ATAGATGCAAGTGAAGTATGATCCTCGCAGTAAATTTTCCAATTTAACCAATGGGAAAGAAGAAGCCTGAAAAAAATGTGTGGCCTGAAAAAAATGTGTGGCTTCATAGCTCAGTTGGTAGAGCATCGCACCGGTATCGCGGAGGTCATGGGTTCGAATCCCGTTGAAGCCCTGATTTTTTTCAGGCTTTTTCTTTCCAATTGCTTAAATTGGAAAATTTACTGCGAGGATCATACTTCACTTGCAGACGCAAGTCTTGTTGTGATATGATTAGAAAACATTCAGAAATGGTTTCCAAATCAATGAAACCAAAAACACTCACCAGTTCATTAGAATGCTTTGACCATGCTAAGTTGCAAACCTGGCATGAGAAAGAAAATACATTTAGGGTCAGTACACACACAAGGACACACGCTGCTTGGACTGTTCACACGAGGATATGTGCCACAAGAGCAACAGAACTAGCTACATTAACACCCAATGACACCGTGTTCTACTCTTGGTTTAATATCAAGGGAAAGAATAATGCGTGCAGTTTACATAAGGCGACCACTGAAAACATTTATAAATAGCTGATTTAAACCAGTCTGAGAACAACATAGAAAAAAATACGGTGTCACATCAACATCAGGTTGATCAGTGGAAACACCACTCATGCCCAGGTCCAGGTGCTGTCTGCATGTCTGACTTTGTGTGCCTTTTTTCTATCTATTTACACACATCGAACTCGAATTACTTGACAGTATGATTATAATAATTCACATGACTCTTTCTAATTTATTTTTTGACATTGCGGGAAATGTCCTAGCTGAGCAACCTTTCACACTGTGATGTCTTCATATGAACGTACTTGAACATGCAATAACTGTGGTGATCAAATCCATCATTCTTATAACAGGCTGGGTTATCTGTGTACCACAGTTAACTGAGCAGCATATAATAAAATTTGACTTGAAAAGGTTAGGAGAAGATAGGAGTTAATCCCAGCACATGTACCTGCGAGCCAGTGTCGACACACTGTAGTGGTTGCCCCGTTAGTGTATTCCAGAATCTGATGCATCTGTCGGCTGTACCACCCCCTGATGAAAGCAGACCATGCTGTGGACAAAAATACAAGGCCAAAGCCAGTTTGGTAAAACTGGTTTCCATATGATTGCTTAAATACCACAATGGAACTGAAGTCACAGTGATTGCTAGACAGTGGTTTCAATATAATTGCAACAAGTGCTGGTTAGAACAATTTTTTGCAATAACGAGTGTAGCACTTTATTTAAACCAAAAACAGTCAATTAACTGGACTAGAGGCAAGTTTAAACCAAGAGAAAAAAAAGCATCATGCAGTAGTTCATCAGTGATGATAAGTGATAAGTGTGATAAGTGTGACGGCATTTGGATATCAGATCTGACATATCAAACCCTCAAGGCAGTGTTTACCTCATTTCCAAACACCTCGAAATTCATCAAAAATAATTTGCTATGCATCGTAATTTCCACTCTATTCTTGTTGGAAGTTGGAAATGTGGTATACTGTGTTTGACATATTATATCAAAGCCTGTTTGCTAAATAGCCAGTCAAAGTTAGAAGGGATGACAGTGTATGTCATTCATAAACCCAATTCACTGAAAATACCTGATGAGGAGACCATGCGATGGCTTTGACTGCTGCAGAGTGTTCACCATACTGTTGCTCAGGGGACAGGTTGGACAAGTTCCATACCAGCAGCTTGTTATCATTACCACCTGATGCCAGGTGCTGATGGTCAGGAGACCACTTCAGACCACACACCTGTTAATAAGAAAAAATTGTCTTCTTCAACCTTGTATATAGTTTGATTGGTTTATTTGCCTGCAACCTAATGCTTACAAGTCCTTTGCGAGAGGAAACAGCTCAAGTCTTTGCGAGTTGTTTAATACATGTATTTTGTCCACCAAAGGGTAAGCCTACAATAAAGTACAGTAATACATGGCTTACATTGTACGCAATCATGTACACATGCACATTCAACCACACAGCAAGAAGAAACCAGAAATGTTGACCCCCTTCTAGGAAATATGGAAGTGATGTATGACATCATCATCATCATCATCATCATCATCTGTGTTTTTTGTGCCATATGATGCAGAAGACCTCAGTGCAGAAATATGGCAGCCAAGCCTAATTGCTTTGCTTGCCCAAGATTGCATCAGCTTGAGGTGGCCTGTGGTCGCCTGTTCTACAACTGAAGCATAAGAACCATTAAACTAACCTCTTGTCTATGTCCAATCAGCCTTCTTTCCACTGGGCTAGGCGTCCTGGCATCACGCTGAAGAATCAACCTATCTCTACTACCTGATGACAGCATGTCACCATTCCAGGCCAGTGCACCTTTGATGAAATAAAAACACTGATCAACCATGTTCCTCTGGCAAAACAAACTCTCAATAAGGCCCCAGGTGCACTTACTGTACATCGGTAAAAAGATACTTTTTTTAACCTTTGCTGGACTTGTGTGAACGAAAATATTAGTGCCTGTTTAAAGAATAAGTGCATCTACTAGATGGATAACAGTTTTTGTGGACATGTATGTCCTGTACCCTAAAATTGCATGAAAAAATTAACTTGCTTACCAACTCTAGCAGTATGTCCTTCAATGGTTGACACACGCTTTTGTGCAGCAGCATCCCAGATTTGAACAAGACCTTTATGTGTCCCAACAGCAACAAGGCCACTCTGTAACACAACGACAATAATTTGGAATTAACAAAAAGTCTTTAACGTAAAAGTTGAAAGACGCAAATACAGTACCGCTCAGATATAAGTTAACTGCGCAGACGCGCTTTATATGCACATACGCGTATGATTATACACACATACGTGCATACGCGTATCGCTATACGCGCATACGCGTATATTTATACGCGTATATTTATACGCGTATATGCGCATATACATGCACGTCTGATGTGTCTTTGTTATTCAGGACTAGAGCTCTTCTTTGTGTTTCATTGCATTGTTTTTTATATATACTGTTAATAACAGAAGAGCACTTGTCCATTTTTAAGCCATGGAGCAGAGATTTTACAAGTGAAATTTAGTGGTGCTAATTAGCTGTGCCTGAATGATTGCAGTCACATTTTCAGTTTGGCAAACAGTTGTTTGTGTCACCATCATTGTCATTGAGGAAAATTCAGACAAATGTACAGAAAGCTAAAACTGCATCACCACTCTGCATTGTACTTGTAGATCACAAAAGTACATGTAATTAGAATCACACAAATTCAGACTATATACCCTTTCTGACCAAGACACTGATGTCACAGAATCACCATCGGATGCAAGATCACAGAGTTTTGTAACCTGTGGAGAGAGTGACAGGGAAATAGTCTTTCTTCTATTATTACTACAGTAGGACACTTGAACCATGAACACGTCATTTTTTTGCACATTTTGGTGTCTATACTGTAAAGGATTGGCAGTTTTACACTGTGAAAAAATACTTAATACTACTTTTGTTAAAAGAAGAGCCCTCATTCTGTAGTCAGCCCAGGGTGCAACTCAACCTTTGTGAAAACTCAAACCTTAAGACTTTCGGAGAACATTTGAACTCAAATCAGCTACAGTAATAAGGAATTCTGGTAACAGTTGTTTCAGTTGGAAACAATAATTGTCTCATTTCATTATGGGACGTTCAGCTACTAACTTGCACATTTATTGGTTAACCTACAGATTGATTTTATTTGACTGAAAGAATGTTCAGTAATTTTGCACTGCATGCGTTTAGACTAGTCTAGTTGTGCAAGAATGTCTTCTACATGTAAATACTCACTAGACAGTAAACCCTAAATTTAAAGTTTCTTCAAAACTTTATATTAAACATTACTAACTGTAGTACCTGACTGGTGCATGCACTCCAAAGATAAACACATGTTCCCAAGCCAACACTTAAAATATTCTGCCCTGACCAATCCACAAGATTAAGATAAAAGTCATCCTGAAGAAGAATATTGATCAAATAAAATACACTTGTAGTTTATTCTCAATGTAACAATGTGTACAGTCTAACCAATACATTTCCCCATGGCATGTATCATTCCCTGAACATTACTTAGATATCTATGTATCATAACGCACACCATATTATACATGTACATGTGTATGGCACAATGCTTACTGACATTGTTGGAAATAACATTTAATCTACAAACCTGTAACTCTGGAGCATCTAATACTTTAAAAGGTATCTTGGAAATTTTTCTTGTAGACTGAAAGATGCAAAAAGAATGAAACCTTTAACAATACATTGAAAGTGGGATTCAGACATTGTCCATATTGTTAAATACTGGTTAACAACTGCATTGCTAAAAATTAATGGAGGTTGGGAGCCTGAGACATCCAGGAGCTTCTACTATTGGCAGCCAGCTCCTAGATGAAGACTGTTCCCATGGCTGGCAAATCCTGGCAAGCCAGCCATGAGCCCCCACATAATAAGAGGAACAGTACCTGTCACACTGTGGAAACAGTAGAAACAAGGAGGGGAGGGGGTGGGAAACTGCCTGGGTGATGAGCTGACACACTAAAGCAATTGTAAAACACCAGAAAAAAAAAGGCCTCCTGTAAACAATAATCCACAAAAGTGTGGAATTCCGACATACGCCTACATGTGTGAACACCACTGACTACCAGGGACCTCGGAAAAATTGCATTAAACTGCATTAACTAGCACAGTTGATTTTGCCTTTTGTGAGTGTTTTAGTTAAACATTTTAACTTAAGTTTTACTGGCAGTCATGATTCAAACATAATTATAGCTACTGATGAACATGTGGATGATGATGATGATAATGATGATACTATTTTACCAGGGACTGGAGCTCTTGCATAAAAGCTAACAAATGCTTCAATGCTATTCTACATTTTACAGAGTTAAGGTTAACAATGTATAAAATGATATAAAACAAAATTGAGAAACATTCTCACTTAAAAGAGGTCCTTTTTAAGTCTGTTAAATATATACTGACCTTTCTTGGTGATCGTAGAAGTCTCTGACTGTAAGAGAAAGTAAATAACATAATTAATGTTACATACAATTATATTAATATCAATATTGCAACATAAGTATATTATGTATCTGTAAGAACTTCATTGTCAAATGTACAGTACACAGTTACAGTCATGTGGCTACGTAGACCATAAATCATTAAGCATGTACACTAACATATTTTCTAAAAACACACATGACTATACTATGAATGCATTTGTGTAACAATACCTTTTCTTACTGACAGGCGACAAAGAATAAGAAGTGACTGATTCTGTATCATCTTGCTTACTTCTTTTCACCTGGTACTGAGTAAGAACGTAAGAACTATAGTAAAAATTGTTACATGCAACAAGAAACTAAATCTGATAGTATCAATAATTATTATGAATCAAAACTGACGTCTATGTCCAATAATGTGTTCTTGCTGTCAGAGAAACATCTTCAGAGAAGACTAATACAGCCAGAATTTTATGAGGAAAAGATTTACCCAAAAATAAGCAGGTTGTTAATTTAATACCTAGTTCGCATACATCTAAGCTCTTATGTTTCTGGCCATAAATTTTCATTAGATCAGACATTCAAACCTGGAATATACTGTGTATGTGGTTACTGTTGCTGGATAGTGCTCTTCTTTCCTCATGTGGCACTTCCTGAGAGGACAAAACAAGGATCAATTTATGAGATGTAATACTGCATAATGTATCACATGTGCTACTCCACCTACAACTTCTCATACAGGCCAGCACAGTAGACTCCAGTTTCTGTTACAATGCTAGAACTAAGTGTAACAGAGGTTCACCCCCAGTTCCTCTTCCCTAAGACAGAAATGCTAGACAGTCCACTACAGGTACCCCAAGAAACATTATTTTGTTTTTTGTTTTGAAATTGATCCAGTCTGAAGCCACACTGAAGAACACCAAGTGCTGTTTTGCGTATCAGGCCTCTTACCTCCCAAGATATGAAGTAAAAGAGGACAGATTGGTGCAATACACTACTGATTTAGGGTGCGTTCGTTTGGGATATTCTGGAATAAGAATATATTCCGGATTATATTTCGGAATGGAAATCCAGGTATTCCGGAATGAGAATAGCTACCAAACAAACGCTTACTCGCACTATTACAATTATTCTTATTCCTGATTGATCCCAAACGAACGTGCCCTAAGTCAATCCATTTACCTTAAGGTCTTCAATTCCTGCACCAAGCAGCTCATTCTTTAACAGACACTGATATGCCATACCCTCTAATAGAAAGTACATGCAACAAAAGCCATGTTAATTGCAATATTCTAAATGTTTCCTAAGGCAAATGCCATCAACTGTGCCTAGTAATTGAATATTCTGTTTTCTATTTAAAGGTAATAAATTATTATTAGACCACAAGACAGTATTCTAAATTTTTTGATCTGTTTTCAGGTTATGAGAGAATAGTCGATGAAGTACAGCCACGCTGACTATCTTGTTGTGTTGTTGTATTGTATCTTTTAAAGTTTAATTTGCTTTACATAAAACAGCCCTTTCAATACATTTTGAAGTACAGCAGGGTACCTAACGAAAAAGAAAGGCAGCACATGTGCTTTCTTGTGATTGTGAAAAATGGTGAATTTGGTTCTAATATTAATTAAGTTTACAGTATACCTTCAGATCACAGATATGTCCAGGATTGAATGCTAATGAGATTCAAATTCCTTATGATAAACATCACAAAATGTCCTTTTGCAAAAGAGAAAGTGAATCCATTGAACACCTTTTAATAGAATGTGACCACTCAAACAAGTTTTGGAAGGATTTAATTAACTGGTTCAATATGATAGGTATAAAAGTCGAAGCGTTATCAGAGAATGACAAAATTTTTGGACTTTGGAAAAGGCAAGCAGATTTCTATTTACTCAATCATTTCTTGATTCTGGCAAAACAGCACATTTACTCTTGCCGAAATAAAGGTTATCCTCTGTCATTAAAAACCTATCTTGCGAAAGTATCCTTAATATATCAAATTGAAACTACAATTGCTGATTCAAATGGTAAGCGAACATTTCACGACGTTAAGTGGAAGAAGTTTTTACTTAACTATTGTAGTTCATCTGGTAGCTTGTAGTGTTAGTTGGTATTTGTTTTTCAAATAATTTATTTATTTTTTTGTAAATAACTATAACACCTATGTAACTTGTTGTATACAACCATTTTTTTTTTGTCTGTTTAATTCTTGCAAACAACTTAAATCAATAAAAACCATTAAAATACAAAAAAAAAATCACAAAATGTCCTCATTGGTAAAAACCCACCCAAACACACACAATTCAGTCAACAAGACGTCTAATAGCCGTTTCCGTGGGATGCGTTAGTCACCTTATTTGCGAAAACCCGGCATCAGAGATAAATTGAAAATGCATTGGAAAGGTGTTACATT
Source organism: Catalaphyllia jardinei (assembly GCA_022496165.2). NCBI lineage: Eukaryota > Metazoa > Cnidaria > Anthozoa > Scleractinia > Caryophylliidae > Catalaphyllia > Catalaphyllia jardinei. The sequence continues at coordinate 4,001 of JAEMPF020036390.1, read as the reverse complement.
TTTCAACCCGTTGGAAATGCAATGCACTGTAATTATTTTTGAATGCATTGGCAATGTTTCCTGATGTGTTGGCAACGTTCGACAAACATCAGATCGTCTTCACTGTCACGCAATAAAACCATCCAGTTCAAAACGTTAAGAAAGTGTGATGTTATAGGAGATAAATAAGATAAACTCATTGACGCCTGCATGAATTTGCCTGCAACTCACCCCTAATTTTCGTGAGAATTCGTTGAAAGACAGATATCGGTTGTTGTTCTCATCGAGGAGACTGGAAAGTTTCTGAATACTGGCACGATGCCAGTTTCGATAATACACGGAGGCTTTGTTGATTGTTATGAATCGGTTATTCCAAACAATTTGATCGAGGACGTCTTTCTCTGTTGTGGGAACAACCTTATTCAATTCTTGCCAGTGCGAGATTATGTCTTTGTAGAAAGTGGGTAATTTTGCACTTAAGTTTAAATATTTCAAGTCGTAATTACAACGAAAAACAAGTGTTCCACCGACACCAGATAGAAAGTGTAGTGGGATGAATTTCCATGGTTGATTGCCTTCAGAGCAGAGACGTCTGACCCAGGATATTTTCAGTGCTTTATCAAACAGTGTGAAATCAACCATGTTTAGACCTCCGTTTTCTTTGCTTTTAATCAAGGTGGACTTTTTAATCTTTGAATTTTTGTACTTCCATACATAGTCAAAAATCAGTTTATTGACTTCAGTAGCAAACGTGTCTGGCGTATTCAGCACACTACACACGAAAGTAAGTTTAGAAATCGCTATAGTCTTTACTATATTGATTCTGCCATATATCGATATATCTCTTGACGACCAAATGTTTAGTATTCTTCTTAAGGGCTCAAGTCGATCAAAAAAGTTCTTTTTGGCTGCAAGTTGTTCATCGTACGAAAAAAATACTCCAAGGGCATAAATAGGTTCTTCACTTAATCTTAGATTTAGAAGTGTATCTCTTCGATATCGTAATGACCCTAACCACAACAACTCTGATTTAGTTTGATTTATTCGTAATCCAGAACAATTTTCTGCATACTGCGTAAGTTTTAAAGTGTTTCTTTCATCGATTTCGATGCCTTTTATTTCATTTGAGCGCCTTATAGCATTACCCAGAATTTCTATCCCAATAGTAAACAGGATGCCAGAGAGAGGGCAGCCTTGTCTGACACCTCTTTCCAAATTAAATTGCCTAGTAGCAAAGCCGTTGTTAAGGATGCAACTTGAAACCACAGTTGAAGCCACAGTTTCAATTTTCAAGGCCTAAACAATAATATACAGTAAGTAAGTAATGTAACGTATCGTCAGGTTATGTCATGTATTGTAAGCGATAATGTTTTGTATTGTAATGTAATGTAACATAATGTAATGTAGGCAGTTAGTGTAGTGTAAGTGATGTTTATAAGTAAGTAACATAGTGTACTGTAAGCAGGCAATGTAATATTAAGCATTTGCAAGTAATGATGTAAACTGAGTAACATGGCGCAATGTAAGTAGATGTATGTAAGTAGAGTTATGTACCGTGTTAACCTTTGCAGTGTGAATAAAAATGTGGGAAAAAAAAAAAAAAAAACCCTAATTCCCAGCCATTTTTTTTGGAATATTTCAGAGCGAGCGAAAGCAAACTGGAAACAAGAAATCGCGTAATTTCTTCGCCGTGTGATGAAATATCACATAATCACGGCGCCGCGAAAGAAAGATGCAAGTTGTGAATTTAAAAAGACAACAAAAACAAGCCAATTATTTTGAGATCGGTCGTATTTCAACCATGTTAAGTTAGTGGCCATCTAGTTCTTTTCTTGGCAGTTCTGTAATAGCTGAATAACACTCCGAAAAACATTTGAACGAAGCGAATAAACTTAATTAGTAAACAAACCGCGTTGGTGGTCGCTGTAAATTAAATATGCAGAAATCCAGCGTGCAAGATACTGTTCACTTTTAAAACCTAAACTTCCCAAATACAGAGAACGAAATGTAAGAAATGCAAAAGGAAGCCCAACAACAATAAATTTTCATTCACGCTGAGACGAAGAAACCTATTTAAACGCACAAAAATGATCAAATTTTCCCAGACGTGTTCAAATTATATCGGCTTCAAGCTAAAGCAAAAGCTTGAGTTTTTGCCGACCGCTTTTGCAGTCATTTTAACACACCCGTGGCGTTAGCAATTGTTCCAAAACTTGAATTCGACTTCAAGGTAATATAAAATAAATAATGTACATTGCTATTTTTTGTTTCTAAAGTCTGAAAATCCGCTTTAAATTTGCGATCTGCATATCTGTTGTCAAAACTTAAGCTTACTTGAAAGCGCTCCGATCTCCGATCTGTTTGCGCAGCGGTTGGAGGAAGAAGAACTTCTTCACCGAAAAGGTTTGAGGACTTTGCGAGGAACGTTTTGGAACGTTCTTCAATGACGCAAATCGATCAAAAATTGATAAAAAATAAAGATTTTATGCAGTCCTATTGGCTAGCTTTGCAATTTGTCCCTACAAAGAAAAACAAACCCAACCGGATTTTTCCCGTGGTATGCCATAGGCATCCCACGGAAATATGTTCAGGAGTATGAAAACTTCAAATAACCCTGTCAAATACAAAGTACTAATTAAACAATACTTGTGTTAAATCCTGGACATAAGTGTCAGATCGATAATTTTCTTCAAATCTGGATTTTTGGGTCAAAACATCGGTCGAAGTGTGATCTTTAACTTTTTAAAAAAATTATTGAAAAAGACTAAATATTCGGAGAAATCGCGGTTTCATGTTTTTGCTGGAAGTAAAAGTTTACCTCTTGATTGACAGTCTATGATGTTATGTAATCAACCAAGACGACTTTTGCGGGATTATACAGATGTGAAGAACTGGCTACTCAGTTGATAAGCCACCATGTAAGCATCTTCCTTGGTGTAATTCTTTTAGGTATGAATAAACCTAGACCATGGAAATGTCCATGGACCAGTTTGAAGAAGCAAAAAAGTGACCCAAAAATTAAAATACAGCAATGAGCGAACAAGCGAAAGTTGGAGAAAAGTTGAAGGTATGGTTATGGGATCAAGCCTGAAAAAGATCAAGTCAAGAGTTGAGAAAGGCGCTGTAATGATAGTACATGTTCTTTCTGGTTGGCTTGCCTCTTCTTATCCAATCTGACATGCTTTTCTCCAACATATCAGCTGAAGAGTTTCCGTCAAATCTGTCATAAATAAACGAAAGAGGTCTTGCCATTTTGCATGAAGGAATGGCTCGATTGCTGCATGAATGTTTGTTCATCCTACAAATAAAGCAGTGATATTGGACTTGATAGGCTTTCTTATCAATCAAAAAGTATTCTATCCACATCAGAATATCACTGTTATTAAACAATTATTGGATGAGGTTGAGCATGATATCATGCAAAAACTGAATTCAATAATTGTTTTATTATACATTTTTTAAACAATAGGCATTCATTAGCCGTTCAGCCATTTTGTTTCTGAGGAGAACATTTCAAGAGGTTTGGTAACCAGGCAGACGTTGAACTTGACATGATAAATGCAATATCTGCAGCAGATATTGCATTTATCACAAGCCATTGTTAATTGATTGAATGCTCTTGACCCATCAGGTTTTTCATAGTGAGTCTGATGTATAATAAACTAGGCTATCTAAAAGATAGTTACTGTAATGCTGAGGAACATTCTGTTGTTAGTGACGTATTTTATACGCAGTGTGTTGCAAAACTTGTGCATTAACATTTATTTCTCAAAGTAGTGCCAAATCGTGAGGAATGTGTCCTTGGATACATCAGCTTCATGTATTATAACACATTGATGGTGAGGTGTAACAATTATTATTAATTAGGGATCGTGACAAAAAAGCACATAGTGATCTACATTAATGTCCGGACATAAAATGGTACTCATCGCTGAACCTCCCTTTTACCAGATCATGAAAATCGAAAGATGTGGAAATTTTAGGAGCAGAAATCGAACTAATAAATTCTGCACTGGTACGCT
>JAEMPF020036389.1:0-11432 GCA_022496165.2 Catalaphyllia jardinei | reverse complement strand
TCTAACGATCTGCTAGCAAGCGTCGTCTATTATCGTACACGAGGCGATCCTGAAATGAGTAGTGACTAGGCGGCTCAACATTTAATTAGCGCCGTAGTAGCAGGCCATTCGCCACATCAGGCTGCATCAATTTAGGGCTTAGACGTGGAACAGACTAGACATTTCTAGCTGTTGTTGGCGTTATTTGGTCAGAATTTTGATGGGGCTAATGACTTAGAAATGAATTCTCGATGCAGTACTTGCCCGTTCGATAAAATTTAATTACATACGGGACATTGCTATTTGCGAGCTAAAAATAGAGAGACAACAAGCAGAGACTGAGCCATCGAACGCCGACTCGTGACTTGTCGAACGCAGACTCGTGAGTAGAATTTCCTTCTTTTATCAATTTAACGCATTCTGTCTGTGATTCGCTAGCGCGGAAAAAAACTTCTGTTTGTGGTTTCCGGTCGATAATTAACGTATTGACAGACAATGTAGAATGTTGTCGCTTACTCATAATTCTTGTCTGTTTGAAATTCGATCGATTCTGGATGTTCAGTCCATTTAGGACGAAGCAGGCCCTTAGAAAAATGCAGTTAAGCTCTCCGCTAAGGATTTAAAATCTGTATGTTTGTGTTGATTTAGACTCCAATTTCATGTTAAAAAAACTCGAAATTAAAATAAAGAAATCAATGATTCCACGAAAACTGGGTAAATTTAGTCTTCCTGGCCTCGAAAGGGATACAAAAAAGTTATTTGCTTTCATTTGAGCTACGATATGCCTTGTGGAAAGCAAGTTCTAGGACAGAATAGTACCGAGATTATGAATAGTGACAATTTTAAGTTAAATTCTGCGGCTATGCTTTTGCGAATCCAGACAAATAATGCATGTCACGTGAGGACTACTTTTGCGCTGAAATATAGATAACCGATAACCAATAAATAACCGATTAAACTGCGTACAGTCCACTTGTTGCCACGATCGGATAATTTAACCCTCACTTAAGACATAGCTAAGCCATTTAGCTGAAATACGAGAGCTCAAGCATGTGTAATTGGTGCCGCGAATCAAATAATCAATTTTGAGCTCTGATTTAACTGTTCTTTTACTCGGGGCAAGCCTGCAAGTCGTTTGCAAGCGTTGGATCGCAAAATGAAACGGAAAGAAACTTCGCGCACCTTAGGTAGGAACAAGCGCTTGCGCAGGCACGCACATAAAATGGGTAAAGTTTCCTGGCGCTTTAGAATTCAGTCCAATCCTTTTTGGCAGCCTCAGGGCAAGCCCGCGAGTCATTTGCAAGCGTTAGATCGCGAAATGAAATGGCCACAAACTGCGCGCACTTAAGGTAGGATCAAGCGCATGCGCCGGCAGGCACATAAAATGGGCAACGTTTCCTGGCGCTTTAAAATTCGGTCCAAACGTTTTTGCAGATTCACAGCAAGCCTGCAAGTCGTTTCCAAAAGTCAGAACGCACAATGAAACAGCCAGAAACTTCACGCACCTTAGGCAGGAACAAGCGCATGCGCAGGCAGCCACGTAAAATGGGCAAAGTTCACTGGCGTTTTAGAATTCGGTCCAAAAACCTTTTGGCAGACTCAAGGCAAGCCTGCGAGTCGTTTGCAAGCGTTAGAACGCGAAATGAAACGGCCAGAAACTTCGCGCACCTTAGGTAGAAACACGCGCATGCGCAGGCAGGGACATAAAATGGGCAAGGCTTCCTGGCGCTTTAAAACTCGGTCCAAACTTTTTTTCGCAGCCTCAGGGCAAGCCTCCGAGTCGTTTCCAAGCATTAAATTGTAAAATGGAACAGCCGGAAACTTCGCGCACCTTAGGTAGAAACAAGCGCATGCACAGGCATGTACTTAATATAGGCAAAGTTTACAGGCTCCTTAGGAATCATTCCAATCTTTTTTGGCAGCCTCAAGGAGAGCCTGCGGGTCGTTTGCAAGCGTTAGATCGCAAGATAAAATGGCTAGAAACTTCACGCACCTTAGGTAGGAACAGGCGTATGCGCAGGCACGCACCCAAAATGGGCAAAGTTTAGTGGCGCTTTAGAATTCGGTCGAAACTTTTTTGGCAGACTCAGGGCAAGTCTGCGAGTCGTTTATAAGCGTTAGGTCGGGAAATGAAATGGCCAGACACTTAGCGGTAGGAAAAAGAGCATGCGCAGGTACGCACCCAAAATGGGCAAAATTTGCAAGCACTTTAGAATTCGGTCCAAACTTTTTTGGCAGACTCAGGGCAAGTCTTCGAGTCGTGTGCAAGCGTTAGATCGCGCAATGAAATGGCCAGAAACTTCGCCAACCTTAGGTAGGAACACGCGCATGCGCAGGCACGCACCCAAAATGAGCAAAGTTTTCTGGCGCTTTAGAATTCGGTCCAAACTGTTTTGGCAGACTCAGGGCAAGTGTGCTAGTCGTTTGCAAGAGTTAGATCGCGAAAAAAATGGCCAGAAGCTTTGCGCACCTTAGGGAGGAACAAACGCATGCGCAGGCGCGCACCCAAAATGGGCAAAGTTTCCTGGCGCTTTAGAATTGGGTCGAAACTTTTTTGGCAGACTCAGGGCAAGTCTGCTAGTCGTTTGCAAGGGTTAGATCGCGAAATGAAATGGCCTGAAACTTTGCACACGTTTGGTAGGAACACACGCTTGCGCAGGCACGCACCCAAAATGGGCAAAGTTTCCTGGCGATTTAGAATTCGGTCCAAACATTTTTGGCAGACTCCATTCTGGAGGCGCGGTTTGCGCCAACATGTTCTCCGATGATTGCACTTTCAGCGCATACTAATAAGGGGATAGCGCGAGTTGCGCGAGGTGTTTTCTGGGCCTCTAAAGTCGGCTTAGAAGATCGGCGATTTTCTCTTTGTCCCCCCTTAAAGGAATCCCCTTAAAGAAATATAGCTGATTCTGGTGTCTTTGCTAGATTTGTAATTCCTCGGATCTGCTGGCACTTCTGAAGGCGCTGGTAGCGACAAAATGTTCTCCGATGATCGCATTTTCAGCGCATATTAATTAGGGCATACGACAAATTTCGCGAGGTGTTTTTTGGGTACATAATGTCGGCTCTTGGTCTCCCCCTTGAAGAATCTTCCAAAATGGCCGATTTCGGTGTCTTTGCTAGAATTGTCATTCCTCGGATCTGCTGGCACTTCTGGAGGCGCGGTTGCCGCCAACATGTTCTCCGATGATTGCACTTTCAGCGCATTCTAATTAGGGGATAGCGCGATTGGCCCCTAAAGTCGGCTCACAAAATCGGCGATTTTCCCTTGGCCCCTCTATAAAGAATCTCCAAAAATGGCCGATTTCGGTGTCTTTGGTAGAGTTTTCATTCCTCGGATCTGCTGGCACTTCTGGAGGAGCGGTTTGCGCCAACATGTTCTACGATGATTGCACTTTCAGTGCATACTAATTAGGGGATAGTGCGATTTGCACGAGGCTTTTTATAAGCCCCTAAAGTCGGCTCACAAAATCGGCGATTTTTCCTTGGTACCCCGTTTGAAGAATGTTCGAAAATGGCCGATTTCGGGGTCTTTGCTAGATTTTTCATTCCTCGGATCTGCTGGCGTTTCCCGAGGCGCAGTTTGCGCCAACATGTTCTCCGATGATTGCACTTTTGGCGCATACTATATAGGGGATGGCGCAATGTGCACGAGGTGTTTTCTAAGTCCCTAAAGTCGGCCGACAAAATCGGCGATTTTCTTTTGGTCCTCTCTTTAAAGAATCTCCAAAAAGGGCCGATCTCGGTGTCTTTGCTAGATTTGTCATTCCTTGGATCTGCTGGCACTTCTAAAGGCGCGCTTTGCGCCAACATGTTCTCCGATGATTGCACTTTCAGCGCATACAAATTAGGGGAAAGTACGATTCGCGACAGGTGTTTCCTGGGCCTCTAAACTTGGCTCACAAAATAAAGAATTTTCCATTGGTCCTCGCTTTGAAGGACCTCCAAAATTGGCCGATTTCGGTGTCTTTGCTAGATTTGTCATTTCCCGGATATGCTGGCGCTTGCAGAGACGCAGTTTGCGCCAACGTCTTCGATGATTTCAATTTTAGTGTATACTAACTAGGGGATAGCGCGTCAAAAGACGGCTCACAAAATCGGCGATTTTCCCTTGGTCCTCCCTTTGAAGAATCTCCGAAAATGGCCGATTTCGGTGTCTTTGGTAGATTTGTTAGTCCTCGGACCTGCTGACACTTCTAGGGGCGCGGTTTGCGCCTACGTGTTCTGCGATGATTGAACTTTAAGCGCATACCAAGGAAAAATCGCCGATTTTGTAAGCCGACTTGAGGGGACCAGGAAACACCTCGCGCAAATTGCACTACCACCTGATTAGTATGTGCTGAAAGTGCAATCATCGGAAAACATGTTGGCGCAAACCGCGCCTCCAAATGTGTCAGCAGATCCAGAATGCACCTCGCGCAAATTGCACTATCCGCTAATTAGTATGCCCCAATTGTTCAATCATCAGAGAAAATGTTGGCGCAAACCGCGCCTCCATAAGTGCCAGCAGATTCGGGGAATGAAAAATCTAGCAAAGACTCTAAAATCGGCCATTTTTGGAGATTATTTATAGGGGTTGCCAAGGCAAAAACGCCGATATCGCGAGCCGACTTTAGGGGCCAAAAAACACCTCCCGAAAATCGCGCTATCCCCTAGTTAGTATGCGCTAAAAGTGCAATCATCGGAGAGCAACCGCGCTTCTAGAAGTGCCAGCAGATCAGAGGAATGACAAATCTTGCAAAGACATCGAAATCGGCCATTTTCGGAGATTCGTTAAAGGGGGGGACCAAGGGAACGTCGCCTATTTTGTGAGTTGACTTTAGGGGCCCAGAAAACACCTCGCGCAAATCGCACTATCCCCTAATTAGTATGCGCTATAAAGGACTATTCCGAGAACATGTTGGCGCAAACTGGGCCTCCAGAAGTGCCAGCAGATCCGAGGAATAACAAATCTAGCAAAGACACCAAAATCGGCCATTTTCGGAGATTCTTCATCGGAGAACATGTTGGTGCAAACCGCGCCTCCAGAAGTGCCAGCAGATACGAGGAATAACAAATCTAACAAAGACACCGAAATCGGCCATTTTTGCAAATTCTTCAAAAGGGGGACCAAGGGAAAATCGCACATTTTGTGAGCCGACTTTAGGGGCCCAAAATACACCTTGCGCTGAAAGTGCAATCATCGGAGAACGTGTTGGCGTAAAACGCACCTCCATAAGTGCAAGCAGATCCGGAGAATGACAAAACTAGCAAAGACACCGAGATCGGCCATTTTTAGAGATTCTTCAAAGGGGGACCAACGGAAAATCGCCCCTAAGTAGTATGCCCTAAAAGTGTAATCCTTGTAGAACACGTTGCCGCAAACCGCGCCTCCAGGAGTGTCAGCAGATCCGAAGAATGTCAAATCTAGCAAAGACACCGAAATCGGCCATTTTTGGAGATTCTTTATAGGGGGACCAAGGGACAATCGCTGATTTTGTTGGACGCCTTTAGTTTTCCAGAAAACACCTCGCGCAAATTGCGCTATCCCCTAATTAAAATGCGCTGAAAGTGCAATCCTCGGAGAACATGTTGGCGCAAACCGCGCCTCCAGAAGTGCCAGTAGATCCGAGGAAAGGCAAATCTAGCAAAGACTTATAAAATCGGCCATTTTTTGAAGATTCTTCAAAGGGGGGACCAAGGAAAAATCGACGATTTGGTGAACCGACTTTAGGAGCCCAGAAAACATTTCGCGCAAATCCCGCTGTCCCTTAATTAGTATGCGCTGAAAGTGCAAACATCGGAGAACATGGGTGCGCAAAATGCGCCTCAAGAAGTGTCAGCAGATCCGGGGAATGACAAATCTAGGAAAGCCACCGAAATAGGCCATTTTTAGAGATTCGTTAAAGGGAGGACCAATGGAAAATCGCCGATTTTGTAAGCCCACTTTAGGGGCCGGGAAAACACCTCACGCAAATTGCGCTATCCCCTAATTAGTATGCGCTAAAAGTGCAATCATCGGGGAACATTTTGGTGCAAACTGAGCCTCCAGAATATCCAGCAGATAAGAGGAATGATAAATCTAACAAAGACACCGAAATCGGCCATTTTCGGAGATTCTTTTAAGGGAGGACCAAGGGAAAATCGCCGATTTTGTGAGCCGACTTTAGGGGTCCAGGAAACACCTCGCGCAAATCGCACTATCCAATAATTATAATGTGCTGAAAGGACAATTATCGGAGAACATGTTGACGTAAACTGCGCCTCCAGAAGTGCAAGCAGATCTGAGGAATGACAAATCTAGCAAAGACACCGAAATCGACCATTTTTGGAGATTATTCAAAAGGGGAAACCAAGGGAAGATCGTCGATTTTGTAAGCCAACTTTAGGGACCCAGAAGACACCAAGCGCAAATCGCGCTATTCCATAATTAGTATGCGCTAAAAGTGAAATCATCAGAGAACATGTTGGCGCAAACTGCGCCTCCAGAATTTCCAGCAGATAAGAGTCATGATAAATCTATCAAAGACACCAAAATCGGCCACTTTCGGAGATTCTTCTGAGGGAGGACCAAGGGAATATCGCCGATTTTGTGATCCAACTTTAAGGGCCCAGTAAACACCTCGCGCAAATCGCGCTATCCCTTAATTACTATGCACTGAAGGTGCAATCACGGGCAAACATGTTCACGCAAACCGCTCTTCCAGAAGTACCAGCAGATCCGAGGAATGACAAATCTAGCGAAGACAGCCAAATCGACCATTTTCAGAGTTTCTTCTAACGGAAGACGAAGGGAAAATTGCCGATTTTGTGAGCCGACTTTAGGGGCCCAGGAAACACCTCGCACAAATCGCGCTATCCCTTAATTACTATGCACTGAAAGTGCAATCACGGGCAAACATGTTCACGCAAACCGCTCTTCCAGAAGTACCAGCAGATCCGAGGAATGACAAATCTAGCGAAGACAGCCAAATCGACCATTTTCAGAGGTTCTTCAAAGGGGTGACCAAGGGAAAATCGCCGATTTTGTGAGCCGACTTTAGGGGCCCAGAAACCCTATGCCCTAATTAGTATGCGCTGAAAGTGCAAATATTGGAGAACAAGTTGGCGCAAACCGCACCTCCTAAAGTGCCAGCAGATCCGAGGAATGACAAATGTAGCAAAGACACCGATACTGGCCATTTTCAGAGATTCTTCAAAGGGGGGACCAAGGGAAAATCGACGATTTTGTGAGCAGACTTTAAGGGCCTAGTAAACAAGTCGCGCAAATCGCACTATCCTCTAATTAGTATGCGCGGAAAGTGCAATCATCGGAGAACATGTTGGCGCAAACTCCGCTTTTAGAAGTGCCAGCAGATCCGGGGAATGACAAATCTAGCAAAGACACCGAAATCGGCCTTCGTCGGAGATTCTTTAAAGGGGGGACCAGGGGAAAATCCCCAATTTTGTGACCCGACTTTAGGGGCTCACAAAACACCTCGCGAAAATCGCGCTATTCCCTAATTAAAATGCGCTGAAAGTGCAATCCTCGGAGAACAGGGCGCAAACCACGCCTCCAGAAGTGCCAGCATCTCCGGGGAGTAACAAATCTAGCAAAGACGACAGGGGCAAGTCTGCAAGTCGTTTGCAAGCGTTAGATCGCGAAATAAAATGGCCAAAAACTTCGCACACCTTAGGTAGGAACAAGCGCATGTGCAGGCACGCACCCAAAATGGACAAAGTTTTCTGGTGCCTTAGATTCGGTCCAAACTATTTTGGCAGACTCAGGGCAAGTCTGGGAGTCGTTTGCAAGGGTTAGATTGCCAAATGAAATGGCCAGAAAATTCGTGCACCTTAGGTAGGAACAAGTGCGCGCGCACGCACGCACCCAAAATGGGCAAAGTTTCCTGGCGCTTTAGAATTCGGTCGAAACTTTTTTGGCAGACTCAGGGAAAGTCTGCGAGTCATTTTTAAGTGTTAGGTCGAGAAATAAAATGGCCAGAAATTTCGCGTACCTTTGGTAGGAACAAGCGCATGCGCAGGCACGCAACCAAAATGGGCAAAGTTTTCTGTCGCTTTAGAATTCGGTCCAAACTATTTTGGCAGACTCAGGGCAAGTCTGGGAGTCGTTTGCAAGCGTTAGATCGCGAAATAAAATGGCCAGAAACTTTGCGCACCTTAGTTAGGAACAAAGCGCATACGCAGGCACGAACCCAAAATGGGCAAAGTTTCCTGGCGCTTTAGAATTCGGTCAAAACGTTTTGGCAGACTTAGGGAAAGTCTGCGAGTCGTTTGCAAGGGTTAGATCGCGAAATAAAATTTCGAGAAACTTCGCCCACCTTAGGTAGGAACAAGCGCATCCTTAGGCACGCACTTAAAATGTGCAAAGTTTCCTGCCGCTTTAGAATTCAGTCCAAACTTTTTTGGCAGACTCAGCGCAAGTCTGCGAGTCGTTTGCAAGCGTTAGATCGCCAAAAAAGTTTAGACCGAATTCTAAAGCGCCAGGAAACGCCATCTCATTTCGCGATCTAACGCTTGTAATCGACTCGCAGGCTTTATCTGAGTCTGCAAAAAAGTTTGGAGCAGCAAGTGGGAAATCACATGGCATGCGCGCTGTTTGTAAACTTAGTTGAATGGAAATTTGAAAGCGAAGACAGCGAGTCTGCTGAACGAAAATTACCATCATCTATAATTTAAGGAACGCCTACCGAAGGAGGGATATACTTTGGTCAAAAAGTTTGAAAAGCGTTCAAGTTTGAGTCATCGAGAACAGTTTTAATTGTGCACTTGCACATAACAGTTGTAAAGTACTTCGGAAAACTTTAAGCGCCATGTGACAGACCTTGTGTCAAAATTATTCTCGACAAGAACTCCATCAGCGTTCCCTTACTAAGGCTGCCTTTGTATCAGTTCGAGCTGGATGTGTGGAGATGATTGATGGCCAGTTTGAGAGTCAGGAACAGAAAATATCATAGCATGAGATTCATCTCCAGAATCTCCGAGACCATGATGGTTTTTCGTGGCTGGTAAAGATTAGAGCCGACACTTCGGTTTAGCTCACCAAAATACTCAACTTCTTGATGGATTTTTTCGCAAGGACAAAATTGTAGGCGTTAGCTGGCGTTGAATCTTTGTCGTCGTCGGTCAAAAAAGACACTTAGGTAAAACTAGGCCGTCCCCTGTAGTTTGAGGGATTTTTGCTCTCTTCCCGTCCGAGCTCCCCGCTGTCGAACAGTTCTTCATCCGTTCATTGGAAATTGGTTTCTGACCGTTCCTTATGGGCTCTATTAGGCCGGCAATGTTGCCTTTTTTCCTTACTTCGTCGTCGATCTGGTCTGTTTTATTTCGCGGTTAGTACTAGTTGCTGTGTTTCTTAATGCCACGAGGGGAATAGAAATATTCCACCGCTCGCCTCTAAGGGAAAATAGTGGATCAATGTTGTTCATTTTGACGAAGGAAACAAGTTCATGGTCCCCACGGGAACCAAAATTTGACCGCTGCATTTAAGAGTAGAGGATCTTAGGAAAAATCTTTTAAACGACGAGCTTAGGTAGTGTCTGATGGTGTTCCAACATGCATTGCACAACAAGGCTTCGTTCCGGGTAGATCATTGCCAGGCCTACCCACTTACCCTGTCATTTAGAAAAAGAAAGTAGGAAGAAATTCTTACCTTACACTAACTAATCCTGATAAAAGTTTTAAACTTAAAGATTATATAGATTTTACATATTTTCGAAATTTCTTGAAGATTTGTACGAGAAAAAATGCTAAATCGCTTATGGAAATTTAATTCTAATGAATATTTGTAGCATTTGGCTGAAATTGTGCTTTCGACTCCCTCAGTTAGCTATTTAAGAATTAAATTGAATCCCAAATTTATCCCTTATTTATATTGGGCGCAAGTAGAGCCAATCAAATGCTGCAGTTTACCGATTGACATGATTCTATTCAAGATACAAGATTCAGATTCAGATTTTTTATTATTATGCACTATTTACAAAATATAACATTATCAACATTTACAGAATTTACAAGAAATACAAAATAAAGAAATTAAACAATACATATCCAGAAAAATTGTGCTCAGTGACCAAACTAGCATAAGCTTTCGTGTTGGTCACTGACAGGTACAAAACAATAAAAAAAGAAATTATATACATATATGAACAGTAAATGCATAAAAACATGGCAGATCAGAGAAAGTCGGGGTCGATTTAGATGGTGAATCGCAGCGAAGAGAAAGTATGGGTACATATAAATGTTGTGCCGCGTAGCACTTTCTCTGTCCGACCTCGTAGCTCAGTCGGCAGAGTAACGGTAGATCTGTTCCGGAGGTCGTGGGTTCGATTCCCACCGAGGTCGAAAGATTTTTTCTTTACCTCGTGTGGTTCCCTGATTCCCTTTACTAGGGCTAACGCCCAGTGGGTTATTCATGGGTAAAATTAGCACTAAAATTTACACTGCAGGGTTAATTCTCTGTTACATCATTTGTGTTCATAGTGCTACGCGGCACAACATTTATATGTACCCAAAATTTATAGATAGTTTGTTGATATTACAATACTTGAAGACAGAATTCAATTCTTCATTCATAATGGACTCAAGATGTAGCAGGTTATCACTTGTAAAAAACATATTTGTATCATCAGCAAATATACGAAACGATAATTTTTTAGAGCAATAAGTTAAGTCATTGATGTAAAGCAGGAATAGTAGGGGACCCAAAGTTGATCCCTGTGGTATTCCACAAGTAATGGTTTCAGCATTAGATTGGCTAGAACCAATTTTAACAAACTGAGTACGATTGTGAAGATAGTTTCGGAACCAATCATGGGGTATTCCACGTATACCATAATGGTAAAGTTTCGACAAGAGAATCTTGTGGTTCACAGTATCGAATGCCTTCGAAAAATCTAAGAAAACACCACAGGTAACCAGCTTTTTATTCATTGCCTTTTTGAGGGTGTCAGGTATCTAAAAAATGGCTTGTTCAGTTGAGTGCCCTTTCCTAAAACCAAACTGATAACTATACAGGATGTTGTGTTTATCCAGAAAATCATATAGTTGGTTATAAACTAGTTTTTCGAGTATCTTACTAAAGGGTGATAGAATTGAAATGGGCCTGTAGTTTCCCGGGTTAGTTACATCACCACTTTTGTAAACTGGAGTGACTTGAGAAACTTTCAAAATATTTGGTACAACTCCAGTCTGAATTGATTAATTATAGATTTTAGTGAATGGAGCTGATAATGGCTCAGCTGCTAGTTTTATTAAGTTGTTCGGTATGTCGATTGATAAGCTTCAGGGTTAAACTTGCTGTAGTCTCTGAGGTAAAATTGGTCATTATGCTTTTTAAGTGATGTTTCAACTGTACAAAAAATTGGCAAATGGTCAGAGATATCAACAGGTATAACCCCAGAGATCAGCCTTTTAACTGAGTTAGTATAGATATGATCAATTAGTGTTGCAGTATGATTAGTGATTCTGGTAGGTTT
>JAEMPF020036987.1:0-11440 GCA_022496165.2 Catalaphyllia jardinei | reverse complement strand
AAATAAAAGGACCGTCGCGCGCACTTTCTGTGGATTAATATCTTTTTTTTTTTTTTTTGCGGAGTTTTGGCGGATCAACCTGGTAATGTAGTGATTCAATAGGGATATTAGGAAACAGTAGTTCCGGGTTCGATACTGACTTACTCGATAACCAAAGCAAAGCGTGTGCTTTGTGATGTAGCTCAATAGAAAGACTTCTGTTGTTTCCAATGTCTCGATTTTATGTTATAAAAGAAATGGTAAACGCCATAGCGTGCACTATTGAGTTATGGATGCACTTGGGAGGTTCCCTAAGCAGTCAAGAAGCTAGAGTCTTGCGCTTCTTTCGTGCTTAGCAACCTCCCGCGTGCATTCATAACTCAACAGTGCACGCTATAGCGTTTACCTTTGGTTAAATCTCTTTTTTTGCGGAATTTTTGCGGATCAACCTGGTAATCTAATGGTGCAATAGGGTTTCTAGGAAACAGTAGTTCCGGGTTCGCTACTAAATGCTCACTTACAAATTTTTTTTTTTGCCCATTTCGTAGAGAAAAAAACATTGTTAAATACAAAAAAGGGTCGTGAAAATGCTATTGACCGTTTACCCAACGTTTAGGTGCTTCGCCGAAGGAGAAGTGAACATTGCTGAATATTTGCGAGACAAAGTCAAAGGGAATATATTTCTATTTTTACTAAGCCGAAGGGGAAAAATAATTTCAGTATAATTTTCAGAAGTGAATATTAAGGACTACAAAAAACGGGTAAAAACTTAAAAACCCAGTCGCCATTGTTTGTTTGAATTCAAGTATGCAGCCGCAGTTTTAGTGATAAGCTTACATGTGCATGTATTATAAATCAATTTACTCTTGCAGGCCTAGGCGGGTGGCGTAATAATTTTTTTTTAAGTACGCACAAGTACATATGATCAAGAAACGTAAGTAAACTGAGGGGAAAAGACAAGCAAAGAACAGAGCAGCTCGAACTTATTTTAAGCAAACTTCGCCCAAATACGATCCACTATTTTTATCTTGGATGACACTGAAAAAATCTTTGATGGATCTCTTTTATGTATCCATAAAAGCAAATCGAAAAGATCGATGATAGTCAGAGCTAGCGCGGCAAGAATTGACAACAACGTTTTGGGAACGTCGCTCCTTTGCAACCTCACCTTTTTGAATAGTGAAGAAGTACAATGCAAAACTAAGCTAGAACATGGTATAGCTTTTGTTTTAGTTTTAAGAATTTAATCAAAGTGGTGTTTTCGTCACGAAATCTTGGTTGCGTAGAGGTAAAATGTTAAAAATAGAAAGAAGTGCTAAAAATTTCAAACTTTCCTGCTCATTTCAAGTGCGCACGTGCGTGTATGGGTATAGGAAGCTACGCGCCTGTCTTGGAGTTTGGCAGTAAAACAAAGAAGCCAAACACTGCCAAAAATCAATTTATCTGGTAGCTTTGTTTTACCGCTTTATAGAAGCTATTCACCGTTGCCAATATCCTGTATAAATGAATAAGTTTAGTTTAAAGAAGAATCCTCTTATTAAGGTTATTCCTCAGAAATAAAAGTTATCGATGATTATTTTTGAAACTTTCCCTGAATGTTCTCTACCAAGCACTGTTTCAAAAAAAAATGGATAGCTCACCATTCTCGTTTAAGATATGTGATGGGCAAATCTTACCCCATTTGTGTCTGTACTTGTGCTAATCACCGCGCGATATTCATCGGTCCACGTTACATTTTGCGGTAGCTCAAAACATACTAGAGAAATAAAACTTTACACGTAGAAAGTGTAGAGCATATATAAAAACATATATAAAAACATCATACTATTTATAACGATGTGGACGTAAAGCGTTCATAAAGTCGCTATTTTCGCGGTAATAATTCGCATCACAGAAAATCAGTTTCGTGCACCCTTTTACCTATATCTTTTTTTCCTTTACATTTTTTTTTTACTTTTGTTTATTAAGGAGCACAATATGTACATGATTATTAAGCAATAAAAAAAATTCAGGTTACTATGCCCGTTCAAAAAAAACGAGCATTTATTTCGCAATTGAGCCTAACTTGCGCGCGTTAATGACGCAAAAATCGTGCAAAGTAGCGATGCGAAATGCAATTCCGAGGAATCACCTTAGCTGTACTTTGAAACAGCAAGAAAAACCGAATATCCAAGAGTGTTTGAATGTAGAAACCATTGTACAAGTATTTGAAATCTCTCGGTCGTCCAAACGAAGCGGCATACTGAGACTCTGGTCTTTAATTCTTTTGTTTGTTAGAGTTCTATCTTGCACGATCTCCGTCCAACTTCTCCTGTTGCTTCTGTTCAAGTAGTTGACTGACAAATGCTCACTCACAGAAATATTGTATTGGAAGTTATGTATGGGCAACACAGAATGACTGGAGGATAAAACATGTTTTGCAGAGTACTAATCTAAACTCCTTCACGCGACTTTTAGAAGCGGACAACAAAGTTGAATCAACCAATACTAGAAACTTAAAGTCTTCAGAACGAGAAACCTAAACAAGATCTTTGTGGGGAACTTAAGACAAGGCCAGTAGACAAACCCAAACATGACCATCGGGTATTGTTTAGAACCTAAGTACTTTCGATAGTCTTCATGATATCCAACCTGAAGTCCTAAGACTCACTGTGTTTGCAGTTGTGCGCAAACTACAAATTAACAATCATGCAACTAATGATCACAGACCAAAATTCTAAATTTTAAGAATAATTACTGATTTTCATAACACAAGCCTAGATATGGCCTTATCTCCATTACTTGCCTACCCATGGGAGGAAGTGTGTGAAGAAATTCAATGGCGTATCAAGTGGAAGATGTTATGGCAATGACCTTGTAGTCCAGGCTCATCCTAGACATAAATATTTAACAACAGACTTTTTTCATGAAATAATTATAGATTAATGCTGTTGCCTAGCTTTATGTATTACATTCCTTTTGTAGGTACTTAAAACAATTGCAGGATCTTTCTGCGGGGCTTTCTGATTATTACGCTGGCCTAAAAAAGGTTTAAGTGAAACATTGACCGATCTATATCTTAGAAAATAGATAATTTAATTTAATTAAAAATTGGTGAATATCCCTTTTCATGATTAACTCTGCTCATTTGCATTGCAATCAAATATAGCATGTATGCGAGGCAATTTCGGGCTATTTTGTAGTTTTATCCTGAAATTGCCTCGCATCCACGCTGGATTACGTTGTGATGCAAATGATAAAAACTAACCGTGAAAAGGGCTATTGAATGCAAACGTGTGCTCAAAAGGTCAGAATAAGAGAAAGGTTCCAAACTGGCCAAGACAAAAACGCGCTTGTCTGATTTACTGTATTCTAACATGCACTTCATTAAACAGGTTTTGGAAGAGTAATGATTAAACTACAATTTGATCCTAAACCAAAGGAAGTTTTTAAAGTGAAAAGACTATCCCTTTGCGGCTTATACAAGCATTTTTGTTTAGTATGACGACCGTTTTCATCAGCGATTTTATTGCAAATTCAAACTGCCTTACCATATTTAGAAGGTCGCAAATGCCTGACTGTGGGGCAGCTGGAGAATACAAAGTCCCCAGGGTAGAGCCATAAGAAAAAGGGCAATGTATAACCTATGCGATAGTGTCAAAATTATAATTAACAGCGAGTGTCGTGTACTAGCCATCTCGAAAATAACATAGAAAAGTCTGTTTCTTTTTTTTATTTGTTAAATAGCTTTTAAAGTTTGATTAGGACTTATATTCTATGGCGCGTTATTGGGGTCAAAATTAAACGTTGTAACTTTTTGCAGTATGAATATTTAAACAGTTGTTTTATTAGCCATTACTTTCTAAGTCCGTTCTTTTTCGAACCATTACTTTCTAATTACATCTCTTTGCCACAGAGGTAATTGTGAATTAAGTCTACATTTACAAACCTTGCTAAGAATTAATAATTTTCACAGGTTTAACAAGGTTTTACGGTGCAAGCAGTAAAACGCAGTTGTTAATGGAGCTTGACGTGCAAACCTCGGAAACAGTTATTGTACTTAACTATGTTAGGGAGATTCTTGAATGCTTTATTGTGTCAAGTGTTGCGAAAGATCGTCTAGTCTTATCACAATATGATCTGCTTCATGGCAGCGTTCTATTGGTTACACCCATATAGTTATGTCTAGCTATAAAGCACTATTACTCATTGTAGAAACACTTTCTTTCGGTGGCGTGCTTTACTCAGTAAGCTTGGTTTAAAGTAAAGAAAATTCCCACCCTCCCTCCCTCCCTGTGTGGAGGATAACGTGTTTGCCAATAAACCTGGAGGTCACCTCCTTTCGGGTTGGTGGTTAAGTCTTCGGGTAGCAACTTCCTCCAAGCTTTGGGCAGCCTTTTCCCCCTTTCATTTGTGCACCCGCCAATAGTCTTGTCCGATCCGGTGCTGGCTTACCCAGCGCTGGGGAGATAAGTGAGACTTTCAAGGTCGCGCGTTACATTTGACCTGCCAATACTGTTGTTCGTTTCCAGTGCGCGGTAATGCTGGTGATTAGTAAAGCTTGAAAGGTCAGCGTTCTTGCTGTTGTTATATTGTGATCAAGTTGATGACCTCCCGATACTCTTGTCGATGTCCACTGCGGTAGTGCTGGTGATGAGTGAAGCTTGAAAGGTCAGCGTACTTGCGTTTGTTATTACAAAAAGTGAGGTTTTACGAAAATCAAAGTCGCTTCCCATGCCAACCGCAAGGTTGTGCCCCCCCCCCCCCGCAACATTACGCCACATGATGTGTGGCTTTCTTTATTCATTCATATGGGTGCTATAATATGAATGGCCTATACTGTTTAACAAAAAAGCGAACTCCCACGGAACAGGGACATTAATTGCTAATATAAACTCTACACCTACAAAACTTGCTAGTAAGAAATACTTTTTTTCACAGGGTCAAGTGCGAATAAAGGGTACACTTTTACGAAACTTGCTTAAGCCTCCAGGTTTTCACTAGCGACGCAAGCATAAGTGCAAGCATAATGGTCCGTTATGACGAAACCGTGCAAGCGAACGCAAGCATAAGCGCAAGCACAAGAAAGAGAAAGAAATTGAGACTTGTGCTTGTGCTTGTGCTTATACTTGCGTCGCTAGTGAAAACCAGACTTATTAAGAAATACTTCTCTTCACTTGGTTAATTGTGAATAAAGCCTACACTTACAAAACTTGCTAAGAAATACTTCTTTCCTCAAGGTTTATAATTATTACAAATAAACTCTTCCTTCACGCACCTATATTGCGGTAAACAATCAAACACGAAGTACATATTTTGAATATAGCCTAACTTTCTTGAAAGAATATTTCGTAATTATTCTGAATTACTTAGCAAATGTTCTACATAAAGGTAATTTCTTTGCAATTTACTGCTTGAAGCTGCACGTCCTATGCGATCAAAATCACCAGCATCGGATTTTCTTCAAATAATAAACCATTCAAATTTTCTGCGAAAAGTGAACCATATAAATTTTCTGCGACAAAATGAACCATACAAATTTTCTACGAAAACTGAACCATACAAATTTTCTGCCAAAAATAAACCATACAAATTTTCTGCGAAAACTGAACCATACAAATTTTCTGGGAAAAATGAACAATGCAAATTTTCCTGGAAACATGATACATGCAAATTTTCTGTGAAAAGTCGTCCTGGCGTCTCGAGGTCACGCAAGCCTTGATTTCCCATTTACTTGTTGTCTTTCAACGTGGCAAATCAGTGCAAACATGAGTGGTTCAACGGCATTGCGAGAGGAGTTTATGCAGAATCTTCGTCTTCATCTCATAGACCTCTTAAGGAGACTAGAGCAAGATCCAAGCGATGATGTGGCCGACTACGTGTTGCATCGCTTGCAACAAGTGGCTAGTCATTTGTCTAGGATTGCGAGCAGTGCGCCTGGTAATGTATTCTAAGACGTGCAACACTCACTGGGTGAAGTTAAATCAATTTTAGCGTACGCAGAACATAATTGGCAGCCTGTACCCAGTATTTTGTGTTTTCGGGATCGGTTGGTCGAGCCAGCTTTGAAATGAGCAAAAATCACCTTGAGTATTTTGTTGAGTACGAGTTGACATGTCCCGATATGGCTGAGGCTCTAGATATGAGCGTCAGTACCATTAAAAGGCGACTCCGAGAATTTGCAATTTCGATTCGAGCAACTCTGACGGACATTTCCGATGCAGATCTTGATGGCGTTTTGCAAAACGTCGAAGCAGATTTTCCAAATGCTGGCTACAGACGAATGCAGTCCCAACTTAACTTGCGTGGCATCAAGCTAGCAGAGTCCGCGAGCCCATGCAGCGGACAGATCCAGATATGGCGTGGCCATGAGGTAGCTGTCAATAACCCCAAGGGCGACATACTGTGTAAGTGGCCCTTTGGCCATATGACACCTCGATGGAAAGCGTAAACTGATCCGGTAATCATTGAAATTTACATTATATTACATATGTAAAGCATATTTTTATATTACATATGTAAAGCATATTTCTGTCTCGGCATCTGTGCAGTGCTGATGGCTAGGATGGAGGTGTGCCCAAATGATACCACAAAAATTTAATGTGGGGTCACGCCAGAGTGCTCAAACGTGAAAAACTAGATCTAAATTTGTATAGCATAATAATATTCGAATGGGAAATTATGAGTTCAAATAATGAGTTCAAATTTGTCTTTACCAGGGGTCTTAAAATAGCTCAAGGAATTTTGCTGGCTTTTTGCAATACAGTCTTTCCAGCTTTCTTGCATAACATCAAAAACCATGCTTCGTTTCACAGCACTTTGATTGATCTATTCATGAGCGACTAACACATGGAGAATAACTCACATAACAGTTCAAGAGGAGGTTTGGACGTAATAATAATATTATTAATATATAGTATTTATAGAGCGCTAATTCCCAATGGTCCAAAAGCGCTTTACATAATAAAAAATAACAACAACAAAATCCTAAACCTACAAAGCTACATTGTCATTCTATAAAAATTCCCAATGGTCCAAAAGCGCTTTACATAATAAAAAATAACAACAAAATCCTAAACCTACAAAACTACATTGTCATCCTATAAAAACATCATCATTCTATACAACATCATAACCAATTTTAAAAAGCCAAGTCTTGAGCTTAGATTTAAAAGAAGAAAGGGAATTACAAGATCTAAGTTCGAATAGAAGTGCATTCCAAACAAAAGGTGCGGCAATAGTAAAAGACCGTCCACCATAAGTTTTAAGATTAAATTTAGATGTAGAAAGTAAAAATTGATTGGAGGATCTAAGAAGTCTACCAGGTGTATAAGGCTTGATGAGATCAGTGACATAGCTAGGTGCAGCACCATGAAGCGCCTTAAATGTAATTACTGCAATTTTGAAAGTGATTCTTTGTTCAATTGGTAGCCAATGAAGTTGAATAAGCAACGGCGTAACATGCTCATACCTACTAGTAAGGTGAATAAGCCTAGCAGCACTATTTAGGACACTCTGTAAACTTTTCAAGATACATTTAGGCTGACCGTAGAGCAATGAGTTACAATAGTCGATCCTTGCAGTAACAAAGGCATGAATTGGAGTTTTACATGTATCGTAAGAAAGAAACTTGCGAATCTTAAAAATATTGCGTAAATGAAAAAACGAAGACTTGCAAACAGCAGTAACGTGCGGCAACATCGATAGAGAGTTATTAAACATAACCCCAATATTTTTAGCAGTAGTTGAACAGTCAACAGTGTCAGAGGCAATCACCAGGTTTTTTAACGCAGGACGTGGGCGATAGGAGGATGAAAAAACTATAATTTCAGTCTTCCCACTGTTCAGCTTCAGCTTGTTGTTTAACATCCAAAGGTCAATATCTTTAACACAATCTTCAAGAGCAGATGTACATGTTGACATATCCTCAGGCGATGACGTTTCAAAAGATAAATATAGCTGTGTATCATCAGCAAAAAAGTGATAAGATAGACCATGAGATCTTGCAATATCACCTAAAGGGGAAGTGTACAAAGAGTACAGCAAGGGGCCCAACACGGAACCCTGAGGTACACCATAAGGTAAGGCATGCACATCAGAAGAGACATCTTGGATTCTGACATACTGAGTGTGATCAGATAGATATGAACGAAACCAGTCCAGTGCCTGGTCACAAATGCCAAAACGGGTAGATAGTCTAGCAAGGAGAAGAGAATGATCAACTGTATCAAAAGCAGCAGAGACGTCCAGTAGAACCAAAACGACAGATTTTTGATTGTCAATGGACATAGCAATGTCATTGTAGACCCTGAGAAGAGCCGTTTCGGTGCTATGGTGAGCACGGTAGGCAGACTGAAAGACTTCACACAGACCATTATTGTCAATGTAGTCAACAAGCTGCAGAGCCACTACTTTCTCAATGACTTTGGACAAGAAGGTGAGGTTAGAGATTGGCCGAAAGTTCTTAAATTCTTGATAATCAAGGCTCGGCTTTTTCAACAAAGGACGAATTACAGCTTGTTTAAGTTCAGTGGGCATGACAGAGGTCTCCAAAAACAGCTTAACAATTTTCCAGATCACAGGGCAAAGGAGATCAAGGTAACCAAGGAGTATTCTAATGCCAAAGTGTGCACAATCTGAAGTAAGGTCGAATATGAAGGACAGCTCGAACGATGGAGTCTAGTTGTTGCTACTGTGCTGCTACAGACGATCTTCGGGCAATCTAGTCCTACGCCATCTCCTTTCCAGTCGGCGACGAACTCTTCTCTCCAGTTTAATCTCCTCACTAAACCATGGAGCAGCAGGACGTATGGTAACCATGCGCGATTTTAATGGCGCATGCTTATCCAAAACACTAGATAACTCCGAATTAAGCAGCGTAAGTAAACCATTGGATTCAGACAAAAGAGGAGACATCGCAACATCTTGTCGAAAATGCTCCAAGCTGATGGCTTTTAATTTCCGACCACAAATACGCTTCCTTTCCCAATTAGGCTTAACAAAACGAAGATCAGCACACACAGTGTAATGATCCGATATCTCTGAGGAATCATCAACTGAAATAGCATTTAAAATATATTCAGCATCACGAGTGATGACTAGATCCAAAGTATGTCCAGCTCTGTGGGTGCAAGTACGAACATGTTGTTGTAAATCAAATGACTCCAATAAGCTCAGGAAATTAGCCGCCGCAGAGATTGACCTTGCTCCCAATGTGTGGCTTCATAGCTCAGTTGGTAGAGCATCGCACCGGTATCGCGGAGGTCATGGGTTCGAATCCCGTTGAAGCCCTGATTTTTTTCAGGCTTCTTCTTTCCAATTGCTTAAATTGGAAAATTTACTGCGAGGATCATACTTCACTTGCATCTATAACCGCAGTTCAAATATGAATTATTTCATATACACTTTACATCATAATCACCAGTGTTGAGCCAGGTCTCGGTAATAGCAAAAATATCAAAATCCTTGTCCACAACATAGTCCTTGATAGAGAGATACTTATTGCGGACTGATCGACAAAAAAAAAACAGTGGTGTGGTCAGCCTGTTGCTAACACTAGCTAATAATATTATATTCACTATCCAATGGTGTTCAGCATTATACTGGTATAGCAGACGAACACATTGCATATTTACTTGTATAATTTTAAAGCTGCCTTATTATTACATTACAGATGGAGGATTGTCATTTAAAGAGGACTGTACGGTTACACAAGAATCCTGGTGTATCTCAAGGCTCAACACCAATAATCAATCTGATACAGTTCTGAATCTTTTTCTAGAGCCTGTCCAAGAGTATGGACTTTCATCTAGGGTGAGGTCAGACTTGGGAGGGGAAAATGTTGGAGTTTCAATGTGTATGCTTCAACATCAAGAAAGGGGTCCCAGCAGAGGAAGTATGATAGTTGGATGCAGTGTTTACAACCAACGAATCGAAAGGCTTTGGAGAGATGTGTTTGAAAGAGTTCTGTATATATATTATCATCTTTTCCACTGTTTTAGTGTTTAGAAGACAGTGGCTTCCTTGACTTGACAAACCAATTAAACTCATTTGCACTACATTTCGTATACCTACCCAGACTCAACCATCATTTGAATATTTGGAAAGAGGGCTATAGACGACAAAGAATCCGTACTGCTGGAAGCCGTTCACCAATGTAGCTTTACATTCTTGGCCTGTTTAGAGTAAGGGGAAACGACTTGACTGCAGTTAGGGAGATGTACGAGCCATAGACAGGTACATGTATTCTTATAACTTGTCGCATCTGACTGAAAGGGTCACAGTCAGTAAGTCGGTCAGTCCAGAACCTATCACGTTTGCAATAGTCAATTTAAGTAATCAAGGCTGTTTTCACATCATAATAATATTATTTTATAATAAATACTGTTTATAATAATGCGCCCTGTTGTTTGAAGGCTGGTTAGTGGTAACCAGGGGTTAAATTTTAATCCATGATTCTTTTTTTGTTTGTTGAAAGCATTTTCCTCTTTAGTTTTCTTTAGTTTTTCTTTTTAGAACATTCAATCAATACATTATAGACAAAGATAATAAAACTGGACTTGCATTTTTACCCTTCACATTGTACCAACCCTGGATTAACTTAACCTTTCAACAACCCAGCCCTGATTTTTAAATTCAGTTACTGAAATTATCATTAAACAGTTAAACTATTCATAGTAAATTCATAGTAAGGAATAATGGTTTGAACCCAGGAGTATCAGTTAGTTCGTATAGTGTGATCGACCAGGTGTGAGTAATTCTTTAAAAAAAAATGTTGTTGGTGGCTGAAGTTTCGACAACCTGAACATGCATCATTTTCAGAGTCAAGTGAATAGCGTTTTTTTAAGTCATTTGTAAGGTGGTGGTACATGTAGTTGTTGACATCTGTTAAGTGGCATTTGTTGTAAGTTAGTGACTACCAACTTGCCAGAGTCAGTCATTTAAAATAGTTTGTATTGTAGGTTAAGCATTAAGCAGAGTCCCAGTCAACGTTGTGGTTTTTCAGTTGATGATGCACAGCAATGTGATTGTTGGCATCACTCATGGCTGGTTTGTGTTCAGTCAGCCCAGTTTAACTATTGCCTGCTATAATGAACTATAGCAATTGCATTGAATACCACCAAGCAAACAACAATGCTTGTTTGATGCGACACTTGTGTAATCTGTGCCTTGACTTAAAATGTCTGATGTACATTTAAAATCTATAACTTTAATTTATCACAGCTCGTGTAGCCACAGGATATCAGCAAGATCAGTGACTTTGTATCTGCAGTCAGTTTGTAGTGAAAATATCTGATTTATTTTATACCTGGGTGTGATATTTAACTGTTAATGATTACAGTAGACATGACTTGTGCTTAAATATGAAACCATGTTTTATTCCACATATGAAAAAATAGCCTCTATTCAAGTGTTTACTACAAATCTGAATAAACCAAGGGAACAATTCTCATAACAACCCATTCACAGAAACAGCTTCAAC
>JAEMPF020001039.1:33823-45574 GCA_022496165.2 Catalaphyllia jardinei | reverse complement strand
GTGCAATACGGAAGTTGCTATGGAAACACCAGGGAAGCGCCAAATTTGAACACCAAAGTGAAAAAAAAAATGGCTGACAGTCGGTTTGCTTTGTCAAACCAAAACATCGTTGAGCAACTTAAAGAAAATGCGAAAAACAAAAATACATTGAAAGCTACACAGACCTGCTTGAATGTCTGGCAAACATGGGCGACTGAAAGAAAACTAAACCCAAAACTGGAAGAATACGAGCACGAACAACTCGATAAAATATTACAATTCTTCTACACGGAAATCCGTACTAAAGACGGGTTTGAGTACGAACCTGAGAGTTGAGAATATAATAAATAAAAAATCGTATGAACCTGCTCGTGCATTTCGTGATTTATGGTCACTCGTGATGTTTTGAAAGTTCCCAAATTGCACTCGCCTACGGCTCGTGCAATTTTGAGAACTTTCAAACATCACTCGTGCCCATAAATCACGAAATGCACTCGCGTTCATACGATTTCCTATACGTTTCGTATGCTAGTCAACATACATTTTCAAAGGTATAACCGTTACAAATTGGAAAGTTATTTATACTGTAACAATGGGGGTTTGGAACCTAGACAGAAAACATCTCCAATAGAAATTTAAGACGTTCCAAACGGAAACTGTCTGTAAAGGGACAAAATGGAAAGGCTTTCTTAATAAAGTAAAAGCTTTTCGCTGTTGACATTGGCATTCAGTGCTGGCTATAACTTTTCTGTCTAAGTTCCAGACCCCTATTGTTACAGTATAAATAGCTTTCCAAAAAATGTAAAGGTTATACTTTTAAAAATGTATGTTGACTAGCATATGAAACGTCAAGCATATAAAATGCTGTTTTTGATATGTTTATCATCGCTCAGTTTTTAATGTTTTTAATAAAACAGCAAGTCTAACTGCTTCTGCGGGTGACTGCAAAACATATCATTATCGCATACCTACGTATTCGGTAAATTTTTATAGCTTGCGTAGGACACCATCGATGACAAACCCACTGAAAGCACTCTGTAAATTGGCAAACATGTTATGCCTTCAGTTAACTGCTGTTGGAAAGAAAGCGAGACAAAAAAATGCTCCTTTTTTCCGGCTGCAAATGTTTTGCCAAGAATGAAGTTTTATTCATCGAAATTAACACAATTTAGATAAATCCTTTTGAAAGAAAATTGCCCCAAAATATGCTATTTAGAACGGAGTAGGAGAGCCAACATGATTTTGGACAGAATTTTAACGCTCGGATTCACAACCTTAGTAAGTGCCATTTTTAATTCTCAGTAAGAAATGGTTTGCTCGAAGCTCTTATAAGATTCTTTATATGGCACCAGCAAAGCATTTTATAAGACATCCTATAAAAAAGCGCACGATTAAGTGGGCGTATCTATTAAACGATTAGATTATGAGCTAGAGATTTCTATCGCGTGATAATTGACGAGGGCGCAGCTCGAGTCAACTATCGCGCATAGAAATCGAATTGTTTTAGTATAAATTTACTAGTTGTTAAAAATTTACTCTAAATCCTCTTTACAGACACTTCAAAAACACAAAGAAGCGGGCCCCAGCGCACGCTGTTACACTACTCACTATCTATCACAGAATAGAATGTGAGTAGCGTAACCAATCAGTAAACGGCATTCGTGATAGAACGCTAGTAGATTTATACTAATACTTGATAGCAACACAGAATTAGTGCGAGCTTTTAACGCAATGGTGGTGCGGAAGGTAAGTTTTTTCTTTCGTCCTTGAACTGAAGTTTCACTCGCGCGTGTTAGTAAAACTCGATAAAACACGGAAATGTCTCTCATTCTTTAAATAATGGTATTATATGCTTGTACCAGCGCTACAAACTTAGCCCCACTGCTTAGCTTATGATATTTACGAGTTTTGAATATTACCCCAATGGAAGCAATGAAGGAAACTGGCCATAGATCACTTGGACACACGCAAAAGGAGCTTCCGCTGTCAGTCTCAGTGGAGGAGGGATTATTGGCCACACGATCATCAGATTACGCTTTTAACTTTTCTTATTTCTTTTGCAAACATTTTATCATTGATGCTATTTATCATAGATCGACGAGGATGGTTGCATCGATGACTGAAATCAAATTGGAGAATTAATTACTATTTTGCGCGACAATGGTATTTTAAAGTTGAAAGTAAAGTACTCTATGGGAAGTCGATAAATCATCTTGTTTCCCACCAAACCGGTTCCTCCATTGCCTTTATCAGTCAGTTTATCGTTTCTATTCAGGGACAACAGCTGATAGTCGGTTTTCTATTCAAATTCTTTGAAGCAGTGTTTAAGACTATATATAATATTTACTGTATCTAGTTGATAATTCTGCAGGATGCAGCTTTTAAAGGCTTTTGTATCCATTTCTCGGATTAAGTCTTATTGCCTTTCCGAAAATCGAACCGGGCATTTTTGGTACTGACCTGAAACAACACTTTATATCACGAAAGCCCTGAAAGGAACTTTAGAATGGAAAATTTACTAAAACGATCCTTTCAGGAGTGTACCTGACTATTCTAATTCTAACGAAGGAAAGTCCAGAATACAATACTGACGAATGCTTTACTTGTTTTGCTCCGCCAGAATCCAATAAATCACTGTAGTTTTACTTTGAGGGTTAGTCAATAGTAAATGCGAAACTTTGCGAAAAGGCGAGACTGGAGTTGTTCCTTGCGAGCCCGAGACAATGGTGAGTTCCTAAATTGCGAGACCGAGACGTCACTTCTACAAACAAACAAACGAATCAGGACTTCACTGAAGAGTTTCTTAATCTTGCAAAAATTCATGACTTCGACAAAACTTGTTAAAAAATACATCGAGACTGCCAAGACCCTGAAATCTGACGAAAATATTGCGACACTCATGCATGGTTTTTGAAGGACCTTTCGCCACCCAGACTATTAAAATTCCGGTCAAGGTAAACCAGTAAAAAGGTTATTATCAGCTTATGATTGCTTGAGATAACAAGGCTGTACTGTTTGATGTTAAATGAAATTTATTTTGACGGAGGACTCATTCAATCAACCTTTGTTTTCTATTCGTCGTATTAGTCCAGTCTGTCTTTAAAACAGCGAAAACCTTTCTTCTCTCTTTTCCCATAGGGGTGGATTTTTTTAAATAGCATTTTTTTTACTAATTGCAAACAAAACATGTCCACCTTAGTGCTATTGCTCTAAGTGACAAAACAAATTAACGAAATGAATTTTTCAATATTTAAACAGCCTTTGGTGATCTGGAATGAAAATTCAAAGCGATTGTAAATTGAGTCAATATGAAGGTAAGTAGTAAAATGAGTGACGTTACTTCTTTAATCCGCTGTTTAAAAACAAACTCCAGCAGAACAAACCACAGAGTTGGAAAAATGCGTGTTTCGTTATTTGTTGATGATGCACGGACGTGAATAGTAGTTAAGCTATACTGAATACAAACTTCCGGAGATATTCGAAGAAAAATGGGTGTACAGTGAGCTTCTAGAATTGCTCAGCCTATTTTTTTTTTTTTTTTTTTAACTGCTTTATTGGCATTCTACTCAATTACAATAGTAATAAACGAAAAGTTACACATACATAATTGTGAGGGGGAAAAATAAATAAATTTAACACGGTAGGGATAGCCAAAAGGGAGTAACGAACGGGACGTGAGTACCCATGCAAGGAAACTCCCTACAGAAAGAAAAAGTAAAAATTACAAAGTTATAAATCAGTGCGAATGAATTCTATGGCAGGAACAGTCTATGAAAGCTGACCATGTACACGGTTGGTCGATATCGAAAACATTTGCTAATAAGTTAAATGGTAATTGGTGACAAAATTCTTAAATGATGAAAGAGTACCTAGGGAAGACGGAGGAGCTACTTTACACATAATGTTCCACAGTTTTGTAATTCTATTAAAATATGAGGCCTTAAATGAAGATGTTTTACAGGACTGAGTTTTCAGCAATATTTCCGGATTAAAGCAGTTTCTTGTGCGGATGTGGGGAATAAAGTTAACAAAGTTGTTAACGTCAATAGGCGATATTCCATACAGTTATAAAAAAATATTAAGTCCTTGATCTCTCGATCATAACAAAGAGGCAACATATTCAACTTAATTAAGCGTTCTTTGTAAGAGGATTCGTGCAGTCTTTCCTTTAATATCCATCTAGACCCAAAAACGATTTTTTTTTTACTCTATTTCAGACCAAAACGTGGATACCCTGCTTTAAGACCTGAGATCCCGGGAGAATGCGCCGTGAACGTGACTGGAGCTCCAGCATGTACATGGTGGATGTAAACAAACATAAGCTGGTTTTTTCGAAGTTGATGGTCTTAATTATAATGATAAAGAAGTGATCTCGTTTAAAAGCATGGCCAATTTAAGACCGTAGCACGCAAACTATCCTCTATTTCAGACAAAAGCGTCTTAAAAACCACACCGTGTCGCACTGCACAAAGACGTAGAACGCGGCCGCTGTGCTACGTTGTCAATGAGACCAGGCTCACTTCGATGATTGTTAATTTTTTATATTATCAGGTTCATCTCACCGAAAATCCATGCAGTTACTTTTGGCCTTTTTCTTCGTTAGATCAGCGGGAATGAAGAACTTTCTAGCAGAATATTTATCTGAATAAATCAGAAAGCTAGATAAGCACGAATGAAATAGGTTTATTCAGTCACAAAAATTTTGTGGTTTACCTCTGTTCGTGTTTTTTTCTTTTTCGGCTGCAAAATAATATCTTATCCCGAAGAGCTTTTCACGTCAATGTTAGAATTTGAGGAAATTACCTCCTTATCGTTCCGAATCGCACAAGTTGCATCCTGGATAGCATACAGAAAAATCAATCTACAAAATTAAGCAACCGCTAAGATTGGTTCATTTGGTAACAAATATAAGTAATAAGACAATCTAATAAACGCTAAAGAGAGCTGTTTCCAGTCCACCACTGAAATCGCCAAGCTACCTTTCATTCCGCTGCAGTTATGTCATCACAATTGCGCCATACTTTGAGGAGGACAAATACAGTAGGGAGTAAAGCAAAGCTGCATGCATACAGATACTTTCACTTCCTGTTGGCTGAATACGCGATCATCAGTGGAATCAAGCTAGGAACGCCTTCAGTCTTAACCCTGTAAAACTGAGGGCGTTAAAAATTGAATAGGATATATTATAAAAGCTAAGTGAGATCGACCAAGCTGAGAGAGTGCAGTTTGCGGCTAGGCTGGGATGGACAGTTTAAAGAATCAACACCAACTTTGTTTGGTGAAATACATTGTGTTTTCTTTGTCGCTTCTCGTGATCCAAGGTATGTCTAAAAAACTGGGTCATTCTGTCAGGATTAAGAGCGGTAAATGGTCCTTCAAAAGTCATGGGTCTCCCAAAAGTTTTCGTCGAGTCTCATGTCGTCACAGTTGTGACGATTTTTAGCCCATTATGTGTGTCTCGAGTCTCGATTTTTTTGTTTTCATAGAGCTGTCTCACAGCCTTGATATTTTTGCTAAGTGTCTCGAAGTGCCGATTTGCTTATGACGTCTGAACGTCTAAGAACCTGAACGTCTCGAAGTCGCATTTAACTGACTATGAAGTTTCGGTGTCGAAATGCCTCGGGTTCGCAAAAAAGCCTTTCTTGCATTCTCACAAAGCCTCGCACTTACCATTTACTACTTATCATACTGAACACGCAGCTATTTTCAGTTCTCCAGGATCAGTTTAGTTATAAACTCTATAAAGATCAAGAACGTGGACAAACGATCTATCTCACATTCATCTTTCAGATGAAGGCAGTTTTGGTCTTTTTAAATGTTGGTGTCTTATGCACAGGTCAATATCGCTACACTTAAAAATCCCTCTATCGAAATCGATACGCCTACATATGACTAACGAGTAACAAACTAAACCAATTTGATTATTTGTGGGTGGTTGGAAAAATGAAAAGTCCATGGATGTGTTCAGCTTTATTATTAGTATCGTCATCACTTCAGTTTAGAAATGACACATCTGTTTCTCTCAACATAAAGTATTGCGAAACTTATATCGGCCGATTGTAAATCGGGCTTTAAATAGGGCTAAACCGACAGTTATGCTGTGACGTCAATCATTTGCGGGACTACAAAGGACTACGACATTTGAGACTTGGATTTTCATTGTAGGTTTCACTAAAGAGCTACGTTACTGAAGGATATTGACCTTGTCAACAATTCTCGTTTCATTCAGTTTTTACGTAAACTGATGAGCGATGCAAGAAGCCATTTATAGGTCGAAATTCTAATTCGTAAAATGCAATCCCGATGTAGGATAACTTAGCAATAGGTCATTCCGGAATGGAGACAAACATATGACGACTTTTAAGATCCGTTACAGTGTCTTGTGATATTGTATTCAATGGTATGGCCAATAACTATCAAATGATCGAATTCTCTTCTTAAAACCGAGGAAACGTATCCCTTAACAGCTTTGTTTAAAAATGCAGTAACCTACTACTTACATTTAAAATTTGTGCAATGTACACGTCTACAATACATGACCTTAGCTAACCAGTAAGGTCTTCCTTTCCATCTAAATAACTTTCCGAATTCAAGCCCAGAGTGCAAAACATACCCTTCATGATATTTAAATAATGAATACTTCATTTCAAAGCAATACGGCGCGTTTCAACTTGTAATAGTCTTAACCCCACTCTTACCTATCCAGCTTATATTAGCCTATTAATTAGCTCATATAAGGGAGTGTATTCATGCTGAATAAACTGCTTTTGGTTTCTACAAAGTTTTGACTAGTTTGAATTGAGAAGAAAGGAAGAAAACTGACGAGGAATAAAAACAACAACATAAATGACACATTAAACATTACTATTAAAAGAAATTTCGTTAAACATAAAACAGCAAAAGCGAACGATAAAATCCGACGTTTTGGAGTAGTTAGGACTCTATTATCAAGGAAAAATTATGACAGACAAGGTAAACACTGAATTACAGCATTTAAAGCGATTTTTGCACGAACAATTAACATAAAAGGGTGCGAAGATAATGAAAGTACTTTTCGCACGAATGGAGTCTGACTGCACGTAGAGATTTGGCTTTCAAGGAAATCTCTTATGAAAAGCATTACGTGCACCAAACAGTCAAATTAAGAATAAGCAGAGAAACATTTCAAAATATATTTAACATATACGGTCAAATCTTACCCATCGTGACTTTTCTCACCAAACAGGTGCCCCGACATTGTTTGAAAAGTAAAGTCGTGAACAGCAAACAGGTAAGAATCGCTGTAAGTCTGATTTGAATAAAAACAGTTACATTTCCCCACTTCGTCTGCTACTTTTATCTGTTATGATAATGACATAAGTCTCACATAATCCTCTAAACCTGTTTTCGAGCAAAATGGAATGCCAAGACTAATTTTTGCGAAGTGTTCAATCGCGAGATGAATGGCTATATGCAGTGTCCTTATGTCCTGTGGCAAAAAAAAACAAACCCAAATAGGTGACATACGGCGATCAGCAACAGTTTGTGCAAAAGAAACCATTATTAGGAAGGCAACGTTAAAATCAACTTGAGTAACTATTTTGTGAGCCTGTAGCTTTCAGTGACGT
This sequence comes from Catalaphyllia jardinei, assembly GCA_022496165.2. Taxonomy (NCBI): domain Eukaryota; kingdom Metazoa; phylum Cnidaria; class Anthozoa; order Scleractinia; family Caryophylliidae; genus Catalaphyllia; species Catalaphyllia jardinei. The sequence continues at coordinate 37,988 of JAEMPF020001039.1, read as the reverse complement.
TGCATGCCTTATCGGCCTGCGTAGCAAAATTCATAAATCAGGTATTCCAGCTTCTTTCCAGCTGCATTTGATAATGGCTACAGGATGACGGCCAAACGTTATGTTATAGCGTTTGTTTTCCTTTTCAAATGTTTTTTCAAATCAGTCCTCTTTAATCAAAAATGAACAAACGAATAAAAAACCAAATAAAGCATTCGGAAAAAAATATTGTTTTTCTCAACTGAATACGTCGCACACAAAAGTTAATTCTCGCTCAGAGTATACTTTCGCTGGACAATATTAATTGAATTCAATTTTTGAAAAAAAAAAAAAGACGTGCGCCAAATATTATTGCATTACAAAATATAAGTTGAAAAAGTAAATTTGATATTTAGTCAATGGTTTTTACTCAATGATCCATCCATATTCTATCACTTAGGTGCACTGAAAATAGCCTGGGTCACGAGTTCACCGAATGATATAATTGAAGGCAAATCAAAGGACCTGCAATGTCTTTTTTCGGGACGACCTCTCCCTCACGAGGTCCATTGGTACAAGGACGGAGAACTAATCACAAACGAAACAGAAGGTATTTATCACGCAGAGAAAGAGAAAGAGAAAAATGGGGAGAAAACTCTCCGGAGCACACTTCATCTTCCACCAGGACGTGAGGAGCAGGAAGGATTCTACAAGTGCAGTGCAAGAAACAGTATTCTAAGCAGCGCGTCTTATCAGATACAGATGATATATGAATGTAAGTGAAACTATTATTTTATTCCTTGCAAAGGTAACTAAGTTTCTTGCTATTACTCGATCCCTGACCGGGTCTCTAAACTTAAAACTAACTGGGTTTATTAACTATAAGGTTGTCTTATCATCGTCATTTCCATGCTGGAAAAAAATGGCGTGATTTGGCTTAGCGCGATTTGATCACTGATCCTGAGGGGGGAAGGTGACGCTATTTAATTCAAAGGAAAGACAACTTTTTTTAAGAAGTCGTTGTTATTTTTTAGATAGCTGATCAAGGTATTCACTAAGAACGCATTTTAGCACGGGTCTATTAGCAAAAGGCTTAGTCAATCAGACATTGGAGATTCGTACGCCCAAATCATCTGACGCCAGCCTGTCATACTGGATTGACTATGATAGCTATTGTTCCGACACATTGCTTTGGAAGTTTAACGACAAACCTGAACTCCTACATGAAAGTGGTAAAAAATATAATGTGGGACTAAAAGACACGAACACCAAATGCAAGAAAGAATTCATCCTCTCTATTTTTAACGTGACGGAAAGTGACGAGGGGACATACAGTTGCCACTGGCTCTGCGAATACGAAAGCACCACAAGAGCTGAATTGATTTGAAAGTAGTTCATGACCTGCAGACAGGTAGGAAATTTTAATTCCTGTTTTGCTATTAAGCAACTGACACAATAATTGGGTCTTTTAATTTCGGCCTTGATAATATACAAGCAACAATTTCTGCATTCTGATTGGTTAAGAACATGTCAATTAATCACAAATCGATGCAAACAAGTGTAATTGAGTGTAAAAAGGTGGATTTGAAAATGATTGGCAGCTCCTACTTTGAGCTCAGACGAAGAAATGGGCGGACAAAAGTTAAAGAATATTGAAACTCTTTACCTACATTTCAATACAATTGCCTCATAACGGAGCAAAGTGCAAAGCTCAACAACAATTACTAAACTTGTAAAAGCGAAGTAGATATACACCAAACCCTTGAGGTCAAAAACATAAGCTTGAGCTTGAGTGAATGGAAATATGCCGGAGCCGATCACGACTGCATTACAAAATATGAGTTGAAAAAGTAAATTTTAAAATTCTTCAGTACAACGAAATAAAACGAGAAGAATGACCCAACAAGACGTCCTAAAAAGCTGCCACATCTTACTTTTGAAGACCGTGAAAAGTGAAAGTATTCTACTCTTGTGAAAGAACTGAAACGGCGGGCTAAGAGATCCCGTCGCTCTCTAACAAAACGCGGTGAACGCTTCAAGAGGCAAATCTAATTTGTACGACACCCAGTGAAGAAGCTAAAGTCAGGCAGCAACCAGGAGAAGTTAAAAAAGATGTCCTTCAGAGCTAAGAAATTCCGTTTCTTGGTAGATTTTAGGTTCGTTTCTCGGTATTTTAGTCAAGGTATTAAACTTTTACCAGGTTCAATAGTTTCTTGCACACAGTTTCTCAACCACTCGAAAAACATTTGGCAAGAAAGCCGCATCAAAACCACAGGGAGTTTTTCCTTTGCTTGGCCAAGTTCTTCAATTCAACTGTAAGTAAAGACTGCTTTTTAATATAAAAAGAAACAGCTCAGTTTTCATGCATGACTTAGAGAGAGTGAATAAATTTTTACGCTTGAATTCACATTTCAAATTTTCATCTAATAAAGTTGACGTAGCTTGCTGCCTCCATTTGTCAAGTAAAATACTGAAGCGTGACAGAAATTGTCACTTGTATATTATTAACAAGTAATCAAATGATTTTTCTCGTGCAATTTGTATAGGTAATCATACGGTTTCGAGTTCAATTTGAAATTAATTTGCACGAGTGAGTTTTTCAAAAAGCTGAAATTGCACGAGCCGCTTCGGCGAGTGCAATTTCGCTTTTTGAAAAACCCACAAGTGCAAATTAATTCCAAATTGAACGAGAAAAACCGTATGATTACTTATTAATAATGTAAACATGAAAATTTTGCGTGAAGGATGTTTTGAACTTCTCAGTTTTGTGCGCGCGCTTAACCTCAGGTGATTTAATTATCACGCAACCAGGAAAAAATTGCGCCATAATTGCGCCATCCAGGGCACGCGCTTAATTTGAAAAGAAAAGATTTGAACTTCTTGTGAACTTCTTTGTTCATTGACCAATCAGAATGCTTGCTTTATTACCTTTTTTTGCATTCAATTACCTCTTTTCTGCACTTTGTTAAGGAAAAACTGCACTGTTTTCAGCTAATCAGAATCGAGTAATTTTTTCATGTATATTATTAGGAATGTAAGTAAGCACTCGTAAATTTTTCAGACTACAAATTGGATCCACCCTACGGGCTCGTGCAATTTTTTTGTAGTCTTTGAAAAATTTACTCGTGCTTATTTATATTCCAAATTACTCTCGAAATCATTTGATTACCTCTACAAACAGTATGAAAATCTCACAGTCTTAGATGGAGTAAAAATGCAGTTACCAAAGCAAACCTGAAAGAAAAAGTAGTGACAAGGGCGCTTGCCAAAACATGAGCGTCAGGATCGTAGACTTGGCTCACTAGCTGGGACTTCGTAACTATATATGAGTAAAATAAAGGAAACTGAAAGGTAAAAAATCCTGCTTAAATTTTCTAAAACAGGTTGGATCTTACTTTACTGAAGTGCTAATAGAGTATACAAAATCCCTTCAAAGTGTTGTACAAAGATCACTACAGGGGACTGAATAGGCAAGCTTTTTAGAAGCAATCAGTTATCCATTCAATACAGTTCATCTCCAGCTCGGAGATCTTTCCAGCTGATAACATTTTCTAGCGTTCTATTACGGATGCTATTGTCTTTCTGGCTATCTTACTCACAATCCATTATGTTGTGGGAAGTGAGTAGTGTAGCAGTGTACGCCTATTGACAAAATGGCGGCTGCGTCTTTGCGTTTTCGTAGTACCTGTGAAGAGGATTGAAATAAAGTTTTGAACGACTAGTAGCCGCGCCCACGTAGGCTTTTAATGATTGTAAACTATTATAACGTTTGTGTTATAGTACCATGTTTTGTCCACGAACTGTTATTGAAATTTTGTCCTTATTTTGTCTCAGGAGTTATAAGCAGGCTTTGAAGTATATTTGGATTATGCAATAAAGTTAATGACCAGGACACATTACTGAAGCAGCGTGGATAAGCTAATATGGTGAACTATAGTTATAATATAATCAAATTATCTGTGTGGGGTTTGATCGTTTTCTTTTTTGTTTTGTATTTTTCTCATGGCATTTTTAAACTTTGGACAATGTCAAGCGTTAGTTAAGAATTATCAGTGAAATAAGCCTTGACACAACAGAAGTAACAAAGTTATGTGATGTATATATGAAATAACTCATATTTGAACTGCGGTTATAGATGCAAGTGAAGTATGATACTCGCAGTAAATTTTCCAATTTAAGCAACTGGAAAGAAGAAGCCTGAAAAAAA
>JAEMPF020001039.1:3913-33423 GCA_022496165.2 Catalaphyllia jardinei | reverse complement strand
GATACCGGTGCGATGCTCTACCAACTGAGCTATGAAGCCACACATTGAGAGCGAGGTCAAATTATTGAGTTATTTCATATATACATCACATAACTTCACTGCACGGGAAAATATGAACTCAATAATTTGACCTCGCTCCCAATGTGTGGCTTCATAGCTCAGTTGGTAGAGCATCGCACCGGTATCGCGGAGGTCATGGGTTCGAATCCCGTTGAAGCCCTGATTTTTTTTCAGGCTTCTTCTTTCCAGTTGCTTAAATTGGAAAATTTACTGCGAGGATCATACTTCACTTGCAGAAGTAACAAACTTAGTTGATTTCAGGGCAGAAATAATGAAAGCATTCAACAATGTCTTGCAAAGGATCCTGTAGATGGAATCTACAAAGTCAACAAACAACAATTGTGCAAGTGAAGATTGATCATCGCAGTGAATTTTCCAGTTTAAGCAACTGGAAAGAAGAAGCCTGAAAAAAATCAGGGCTTCAACGGGATTCGAGCCCATGACCTCCGCGATACCGGTGCGATGCTCTACCAACTGAGCTATGAATCCACACGTTGGGAGCAAGGTCAATTTATTGAGTTCATATCTCCCGTGAGGAGTGAAATTATGTGAAGCATATATAAACTGCGGTTATAGATGCAAGTGAAGATTGATCATCGCAGTAAATTTTCCAGTTTAAGCAACTGGAAAGAGGAAGCCTGAAAAAAATCAGGGCTTTAACGGGATTCGAACCCATGACCTCCGTGATACAGGTGCGATGCTCTACCAACTGAGCTATGAATCCAAACGTTGGGAGCAAGGTCAATTTATTGAGTTCATATCTCCCGTGAGGAGTGAAATGATGTGAAGCATATATGAAATATTTCATATTTGAACTGCGGTTATAGATGCAAGTGAAGATTGATCATCGCAGTAAATTTTCCAGTTTAAGCAACTGGAAAGAAGAAGCCTGAAAAAAATCAGGGCTTTAACGGGATTCGAACCCATGACCTCCGCGATACCGGTGCGATGCTCTACCAACTGAGCTATGAATCCAAACGTTGGAAGCAAGGTCAATTTATTGAGTTCATATCTCCCGTGAGGAGTGAAATGATGTGAAGCATATATGAAATATTTCATATTTGAACTGCGGTTATAGATGCAAGTGAAGATTGATCATCGCAGATCAGGCTTCAGTGGGTTATTCATGAGTTAAATTAGCACTTAAATTTACACTTCAGAGTTAATTCTCTGTTCCATCATTTGTGTTCATAGTGCTACGCGGCACAACATTCATATTTAAAAATAGATCGGTCTGTGAACACACCGTGACAGGAATATGGGTTAGTTGCACAACCTCGTTCCCAGGGTCTTTTCCCTGGCTCGGGGGCGTTGCAGGAAAAGGCCATGGCATCCGCTGGTCACTTGTCCATCTTACACCCTGAAATCCTGGATGTAATAAATTAGCGAGGTTAGCATAATCAAAAGTGCCGAAGTCACGATGACCGAGAAACTTTCCGTCGTTTTGTCTCAGGCCACTTCAAGTGAAATGTTTTGAATATTTACTAAAAAGGCAAAAGTATTGTTGCCGTTCTACCGACTGGCTTTGGCAAATCTCTGCTGTTTCAGCTTCTACCGGATTTCGTGCCTGTCAAGGCGGACAATACTATAGCAAAGATATCAGTGACGTCACCTATTGCTATTAATATGCCAGAGAACTATTGGCTGGTGAAACAAAGAGTTCTTTTGTTTAACGTTTTCAACATTTCAATAACAAAAGCAATGTTTATAAACAAAAATCTTCGCTATTGTGTAAAATGAGGTTGACTAGCCCACACGACTTCTACGGTTCGTGACATTAGAACAATTTGCCGTTTTCTGTTCGGTCACTCGCCCCTTTTTTAGCTTCACTTGTGTTTACTGATGAAGGGCACTTCATGCTGTGTTCTAAGGAGTAATTTGGAGTAGAGCTGAGGCGTTAAACCGCGCTATGGTAAATCTTTTGAACTACGCCGAACAATGGCATATAAAACACGCAAAACAGTCAACAGGCTTGCGCGTAAATAGCTACATTTAAATCCTGTGGCGCCACAACGATCAAAGAAGGTTTAAACCTATACTTCGGGCTCCAGACACATAAGCTCGATCAGGTAGCTGCAGGAAACATGACAATTTCTCTAGACAAGCGTATAGCTTTCTCGAAGTAAAGGTACGGCGTTTCCCGAGAAAACTGCACGAGGGCAAATATGATATCCGTGACAAGAAACTACCCCGTACTGTAATTACAATCAGTTCTGATTACAGTCGGGCCCGGCGTCACAATATATAATGCAAGTAAGCAAAATCTTCACGTTAATCTCACTAAGGCGTCATATTTTTCCCTCAAAAAAACAAATACTTGGAGACTTAAAAAAAAAGCATATCTTGCAATAGGATTGAGCCTAAACAATGCATTTACACATGGCAAATTACAGAGGTGCCAAACTCAACGAAGCGGCATGCAGATAACAGCGGAAATCATTCAGACATAGGACGACCTCTAAAAATTTGCCGCAGCAGGGTCTAAAGCCTCAACTCTACTTGAATTCCTACTTCATAAACACGAGTGAAGCGAAAAAAGAGTCCAGTGACCGAACAAAAAAGGGCAAATGTATCATTGTCACGAACCGTAGAAGTCGTGTAGGCTGGTCAACCCCATTTTATACAATATTATTCTCCGCCTTGACAGGCACGAAATCCGGTAGAAGCTGAAGCAGCAGAGATTTGCAATAGCTAGTCGGTAGAAAGGCAACAATATCTTTGCAATAACTTCAATATCTTCACTTAAAGTGGCTTAAAACAAACCAACGGAAAATTACAACGATTAAAACCAGATCTAAGTCGTGTAGCACAGACAGTTATTTTGGCACTTTTGATTATACTAACCTTGCTAATTTTTTAGGGTGCAAGATGGACAGGTGACCAGCCGATGCAGGGCCTTTTCCTGCCCCGCCCCCAAGCCAGGGAAAAGCCCCTGGGAACGAGGTTGTTTGTTGCAGGCTCCTTGTGATGGGCTCCTAGCCAATGAAAATTCGCGTTGTAAAATCAAAATCAAGTTGAAATTTGTGAAAATTATACCGCCAGCGAGTGCCCTGTAATTGAAAGCGATTTCAGCTGGGAAACCTTCTCAATCTTGCGGAAAAAAACTTTAAGTTCGGCGAAAACTGGAAAGCTGTAATATAATGCGGCTTAAGGGGGCTTTTGTTCTAAAACGATGAAATCGAATCGTGCTAACATTTAGCATTCGAGCTAAACCAAAACATTCCTTACGGACTAAGCAATGTAAACCAAGGTCAGTTGCTCAGGAGAAACGACAAGGAATGAATAAATAGGATTTTGCACTTGACACCGTCAAACCCACCTCGGCACCGTGCAAGCGATATTAGAGACACCCGGTGTTGAGGCTCAACTCTACTTTCTATACAATAACTTTTTCATTGTTTAATGTTTTCTTTTGAACTAATATGTTCGAACATTGATGCCAGGGAAAACCACGCAGTTTTGTAGCCTGTGGTACGTGTAGACCTCTACTATGTTAAATTATATTGAGATATCAGAAAGATTATTCTAGGAAAAGAGCTATTACTTCTTAGATGTTTAACTTAAGAACTGCAGAAAATGCAGGTTAATAGTTTATTTGGTTTTATATGACTTAACATATTACACGCTTTACGGTCGGTCACTGGCTATTAGCGATTGCACAACTTGCACTGAACTTACAAACTGACAGAACTCTAGAAGTTTTGTTTAAAATTGTTTTCATTTTTTCTTTGTTATCTTACTGATAAAAGGGGATTTAGATTCAACGGCACTTGGGATATTTCCGTAACCACCGACTAGATCCATGGCAATGCAACTACCTAAAACAAACAAAAAAAAAAACGTTAGTTAAACGCACAAAAAGTGGAAACATAGGCTTAAATGAAGTTTCTATATAGCTAAAACTTTTACCCAACAGCGCGCTCTCTCATTGGCTTTTTCAGTTTCCAGTGACATAATGAACAATACCACTGTTTATCTCCAAAATTCTCAGAAAGGGTGATATTATTTGTTGACGATCGATCGCTCATTCCAATGTCTTCCTTGTAACAGGTGACAAATCAATGATATTTAAAAAACAGAGCGTCAACTCTTACGTTCTCGTTGGTCAAGAGCTAAAGCTCGACAACAGAACTGATCTCGAAAACTAACTTTTCACAATACTTTGTAATCTGGAACATTTAAAGCGGCGCAATTTGCAGATTTTGGTAGCTGTTATGGAGTTCAAGACAAAACGTCAACACTTTCACCCTTCAAGAGATCTTTTACAGCTGCATGCAAAGAAATACATGAACGCCGTCAAAATGACTCATTAATCTTTTAGACTTATTCATAACTGAACATTTTCGATGGTGAGGTCTTAATCGTTCTCAAAATTACCTTGGCTGGAGTTTCATGGGATCAAAGATTTGCAACTTACGCTTCTTCGTGGACAGCGCAGATGCCTTCTTTTTCTTTTCACCAACTGAACACATAGCATGAGCAGCACACCGACAAGGGCTGATAAAATCATGATCAGCAGCCGCAGGAGCAGCACTCTTCGAATTCCTGTGGAGTAAGGAAAGCGCCGAAATACAAATAAACGCTCTTTTTTTTACATCTGTAGAATCTATAGCTAAACAAATGTCTTTACTTTGTCTATAAAAATCGCTTTTTTGTAAAAGTCTATTAATTCATTGGTGAAGTATTTTTTGTTGAGCACAATCGTGCGCAAAACTTTTCCGGAAACCTAACAAGGGTTTTTTTGTTCTCCTATATCTAATCAGGGCCTCCTGGTAACTAATTACGCCCTTATCCATATGAACAGTATGATGTTCTCTCCGGGCTCGCGTTAATGTGGTTTTATAGTACAGTCTTTTTGTAAGTAGTTGTTGCAGCAGTTATTGAGAGATAACACAACACTTCTAGTCCCTTCCTTGTGGGAAGAAGTATAGCGTAATTACGTAAGAACCAAGAAAAGACGCTGCAAATAATGAATGTGAAAGACACATGCGCATAAGATGACTAAAGCAGTTTCATGAGAACAAAAGTCTAGCACTGACCTGAAGCTGGAGAAGAAAGCAAATCAGACTGAGTGGTCGGACTCTCAGTCGTTGCTTGAACTAGAAAAGATATCAACGTCATTTACTTTATGAATACTTGTAAAATATATCCTACCTAACACAAATGACGAAAGGTGTACAAAATTACAGCTTTGTTGAAGAGAGATTTTAGGAGCGGTTCAATTGTAAATGTACATGATAAGGATCATCTCATCAAAAATGCCATCATACTATAAAGACTAGATGACGAAGAAATAGCGAGCTGTATGCTTTCATTCTTCAAAATAATTCCATGTAAGTAAACGTGGACACGATACGTTATATAAATAAAGGCTTTATCTTATCCTATAATTATCTGTACACTTGGTGATATCTATTAGGGTGGTATTTCGGGCAACCTATTTCTGCAACGAAAATATTGCCCATCTATTGTTTTTCTTCATTTTTTCATTTTGTACATGGGTTATCTGTAATTTAGCCATGGTTAGCGTTTTAAAAAGAAATGAGTGTTAGAATATTCTGACGCAAAGAACGTCCTTGACCAGAACTTGCCATGGGGTAAGCAGCCAATGCTAATTTATAGACGACTCATGCTAGATAATCCATGTAGGTGAGCAACAAAGCAGAACAGTCTAGCGATAGGAATATAATTCCTTTGCGTTTCATCTCTTACCTGTCGGCAGGTCATCGAATACTTTTAAGTCAATGGCAGCTTTTGTAGCGATTTCGTCCTCACAAAGCCAATGGCAACCGTAGGTTCCTCCGTCAATTTCCGTAACGTTAAAAATAGAGAGAATGAACTCAATCTTGCATTTGCTTCGTGTTTTCTTCACGACTATTTCGTATTTTTTACTCCCTTTTATTTGCACCAGGTTTTCATTCAAGTACCACTTTCCTGAACAAAAGGACAGAACGGGATTGTCAATCCAGCATGACAGGTTGACGTTAGAAGATTTAGCTGCGAGAACCTCCAGTGAGTCGATGGTCAGACCCGTTGCTAAAGGACCTACGTTAAAAAACATAGTTCGCAATGGTTATCCAGTTTTGAAAAGACCTAAATTCTTCAAACAAGTCTCTACTACTCTATTCTTCTACACTCAACTCTACTCCTTTCTACTCTACTCTACTCTTTTCTACTCTGCTCTACTCGCCTTTACTTTATTTCTTAACACTGCTTAATCCACTCACTCAAACAGCCTTATATCGGATTGGAACTAGCTTGGAATGGTAGCTCATGGGGGGGAATACCATTAAAAAGTGATTAATGTCATTTGCATTTGAAAAGACTCCCTACATTAGTCTCAGTTGCATTTACCGTGGATATGAATATGGTAGTTTCCTGCTTTACCCCATCTTACTTCATATTACTTATGTTATTGGAAGGCAAATAAATTAATATCGCTCACATCGATATTTCATCTCCATGCTTTTAAAGGCTTCACTCTTCCAGCCAGGAATACTGTTTCTTGCACTGCAGTTGTAGGAGCCTTCCTGCTCCTCACGTCCAGGCGGAAGATGAAGTGCGCTCCGGAGGGTCTCCTTTCCTTTCGTCCATTTCCTCTCCTCTGAGTGATAAATTCTCTCTGTTCCGTTCGTTATCAATTTACCCTCCTTATGCCATTGGACCTCGCGGGGAAGAGGCCATCCCGAGAAATGGCATTCCAAATCCTTTGGTACGTCTTTTCTGTAAACCTTTGGTGAATTTGAGGACCAAACTATTTGCAGTTTACCTAGATTCAAGAATAATAACTGTTTAATAGTTTTAACTGATTGTGGAAGAAAACTGTTGGTATACTGGATGGTCAGATTTCTCGCATTTCTATTCTTTTGTTATCATACACCTTTTTACTTATCATGTCATGCCATACTTATCGTATTGTACCAACTTCACATCAACCGACTCACATCAGAAATTTCATGTTTCACGGTTTCATGGCACATCGATCATGGAGGTCACACTAGCTTTCACGTAATAACGGTCATGTCATGGTGACGAAATAACGTGACGTGCCATACCATAGACATGTCATTCAATATTTCAGAAGATTGAGTCTGACTGATAGTGATACCATAGTTAACCATAGTTATATAGGGTAGCACATTGTCGTGAAGGGACAAACAAAGATGCAAGATTTATGTCAAAAGGTTTGCGACCGCTCACAATCATTTAATCACTTTACTTACTACTTTTTTGCTCTGATACACTATGAAGAATTGTGCAACTGAAATGTTTCTATTGGTCAGCAGCTTGGACAGAAGTAAACACCTGTTGTGTTTTTTTGCTTGGTCAAGGTCCGAAAAGGACCTTCGTTAAGAACTTCGTTAGGCTCCATAACTATTCCCTCCCATTAACAACTAAGAACCAAAGAAACACCTACGTGCAAAGTTTATGTTGGTACAGTCACATGACATATTGCCGATGTCCTTTGTCGACTTTGATTGCAGCAATACCAAGTCTGATAAACCAGTACTGTTCTGAACTGCTTGCCTGGCTTGTTTCCAGGTCATTCCCTGTGCACGTTTTCCTGTGCTGATCGTGCAATTGGCAGTGATGTTGGAGTCTGGATCTACTGTCGTGGGATCTATGTGCTGACACCCTGACAGGGAACAGGTTGACTTCATTTCACACTTCATGTCAGTCGTACCAGAGGTATCTGTTGATTAAAATGAACAACCGCACAATGGTAAATCAGCTTTTCGATTTACCGTAGATACCTTACAGCACATTACTTCCAGGCTTAAAGATGTCGGACTATTTCCTTAGAATATAAAAATCATGAAATTCCTATGTGTCATAGAAAAGCCTTTCTACTGGCGATTTATTGCAGTATTACGGACAAAATAATCCAAATCCCTGAAATTCAATATAAAAATATAATGTCCTCGTAGTGCACTTTAGACCAAAAATGTTATCACGATCTAGCAGTCAAGGCATTTAGCAATATATGAACATTGGTGTCACCAGGCAAGGCAAGCCGGTTCAGATCAAGCAAGAGCTGTTCCGATTGGAGCTACTCGTCCTGAGGCGATGAATACAACCACAACGAACAAAAATTTCTTTTTTGTGCATATTTTGTTTATTTTACTGCCTAAATCGTCGGGTAAATTGTTTTCTAACTAAGGACGTTCGCGCCCATTGCTACTGCGCATCCTTACTGCGCATGCAAATTTATATGCCACGTCAGGCATCGAGCACGCACGCAAAGTACTAAAATGAAGTGTTGTGTAAAATGGGATAAATATATAACTTGCATCATAACCCATTGATTCATGCTGGGACATTAATCAACTGATAATTGCAAAACCATGTTTTATTATTTGGAGCGCTTTTACTCAGTATCATAAATATGTAGATTGAGGCTAGCAGTACCGAAAACATTCATTTACGGTTAATTTTGCCGCTAAATTAATTCGTGATGCAAATCATGAATTTTTAAATCATGTCAACAGAAACAAGAAAAGTCAGGATATTCTAAAAGTCTGATAATCCAGGTGTTCGTGTTCTATTTCTACTGGGAGAAAACGCCGATTAGTTAAAAAAATATGAGAAATTACTTTTTTTGGCGCCAGATGTGTGCGGAAGTCTGTAAAATGGGATAAACGGGAAGTCTTTGGTCGGGTCCATGAGCCTTTTAATACGGATAGACATGAAAAACTAAGAGATTTTGTAAGAGTTTATATTTGTGGACATTACGTTATATTTACACCTCAAACACCCGAGTGATAGTTTCCATATCTTTTCAGTATAGCGAGAAAATCCAGGGAAAAAAGTTCCTGATATATGTGATATATGTTTTTCATTTTGTCGTTATTAAATATCCAAAAAGGCATAATAGAGCTGATAAATTAATATTTAAAACATGAACAATGAAAAGCGCGAACTTTTAACCGCGCGATTCACTCCATACCTATACCTTGAATCATAAGAAGCGACAAAGACGAAAACATCAAGTATTTCACTAAACGAAGCTTGAAGTTTTTCTCCAGGTATTGATTCTCCATGGTTACAATTCCAGCAGCAATCTACCAATTCATGGCCATTGTTTAGCCTTCTCGAGATAAGTTTACCCACGGTTGTCTTGGATCGTTTTCAGCATGCGCCTGAAAGCAGCCTTCGAGAGGAGGCAAAATATTTATCATTTATACAAAACGACATATGATAATAACTACAAGCGCCATAACCTGTAGCATCAAACAATTAACTAAAGAGTTGTCTTTCACTATGAAAGGACCTCCCATCTCGTTAACAATGACAGCAACAGCTGCAACCAGCTTTCAATTTCAACGTCAGAAGTGAAAAGCTGATGCTTTATTAATTTGCTCTACTTTTTCTTTTCATAATTTACTGTTAAGTATATGCTCAATCTAGGTTTTAGACCCCTCAGCACTATTATATACAAATAGCAGTTTTATATTTTTACGGTTGCCATTGCAAATGTATGTAGAGTAATATAAAAAAGGTCAAATCTTAATTAAAAAATGTGCAAGTTCAATATGTTTATCACTGCTGTGTGTTTCTTACTTTTGATCAAACTATGATGGCCCAAGAACAAGAGGCGGCGGCGCCTTGAAGCTATGAAATAAATGCTAATAAGGTGTTGATCACGTGACCTAAACACAAGTATCCATTTCACTTATCTCAAAGACGTTTTAAGTGAACCTGTCAAGTGAATGAAACACTGGTCATTCAAGATGCATTTATTTTGTACTGTTGATAATCAAATGCAATGCCAATTGTGATTTCATATACGTTAAGTTCAAACAACTCAAGTTTGAACTGGTTTCTCGTTATTTCTCGTTAGTTTGGCGTACAGTTATAGCCATGATATTCTTCCAGTATTGTAGTATAAAATACTCTAAATTTTAGATTATTTCTTCGCAATTTTTGGAAACCTGGCTTGCGGCTGTACCAGTGTTTAACCAAATATGGAAAGTGATTGGGCAAGTGTAACTTATTAGTTATTCATGTTCTTCGGCCATTTCAATTTCACAAGGAAAGGAAAACAAACAGTGGCTAGAAAAATTTTTAATTCAGTCAAGTTTTTTAGGCCAGGCATTGTTTATTTGTAATGTTTGTAACCTTCTGCAAGAGTCACCTAGCTCAGAAATGTCTCACCGGGAAGCGAATTCGTTGGGAGGAAATTGTTTTTTTCTTTTTCTTTCAGGCGATTTGGCAACTTTCGGGAAATGCAAGACTGAAAAAATGGGTAAGAGGCCACAAAATGTCAGAGCTAACTTAACTACGTCGTACAATACCTTCAATGCGAAACATTTCCTTAAAAACGCTCGTAAATGACTGAATGAGTAGTAAAGAAATACCTGGATGATCTAGAACGGGCATCAAATTTTAGATTAGGGTTGGCAATTCATCTCTCTGGATCTCCTCAGGGGGAAAACGACAAGCCTAAAGCTGGTCGGAGGTAGAAGGAGAGGAACCACTTTAAGGGCGTCCTGGTTTTCGCCAATCCACACCTCGAATCAAGTATGTAAAACCCAGAAAGTTGTGAAATGTCTTGCTATCAAAATGGTCCTTTCAGGCGCTTCTCTCTGTCCCCCTCCGATCGCACTTCACGCGTCTCATTTCCTCCAATCCCATTCCTTACAGCTTTAAGAAAAATTAATAAAACAATAGTTACATTTGCATAAGCGATTACTATTGCAAACTCGGCGCCACTTGCCTCGTTTGTTGTAGTGATCTCGTATTAAATGCTGGCTTATGGAATAATTGGTTATTAACCAGTATAGCAATGAAATCATTAGTCCATAATTTCGCTCTCTAAAATGACTGGCGCAAAGAACTGTCTTCTTTCCAGTGACTTCACGGGTTATTAACGCGGGTTACTCCACAAGATTAATTTTCCAAGATTTACCCGACAAGTCAGCTTAACAGTAAACGAAGTTACAATGATACGCTTCAAGAAAGTGACTACTGTTTGATGGTAAGTGCTCGGGAAGTGGCGCAGCCTTGTACCATGACCTTGTTCCCAATGCTCAGTTGCTCGTCCTAACCAGCGTCTGGGCTCTGTTGGAAGGTATCTGCCGTTCAGCCTGGCATAGCCGAGTTTTAGAGGCGACTGCAAATCAGTGTTTTGAGCAATCTCTCTGTTCTATGAGTTACATATTATTTCTTGTTATATCTAACCATCTTCTACACCACGCGGACGCAAATAGACAACCAATATTCTCTCATTCAGCCTTTCTCTCAACCGGATTTACAGAAGTAGAATCCACTGAAATTGAGTGCTGAAGGTTGAAATTGGTATAAGAATCGCATAATTGAGTAAAATCTTGCATTCTGATTGGTTTACGAAGCGAAGTTTTTAGCGTGGAATTGCGAGTTGAAAGCGAGGCTAAGTGATATTGTTTTGCATCTACGTAACAACTGTCGTCAAACTGTAACACAACAACTGCAACAAAGGTTTTGTACCGTATCATTTCCAAATGTTTTCAGAACCATTGTCACCTTTCCAAGAGCCAAAAACAAGCAAATACGTTTTTCAGAGTGAGCCGGAGGTTCTTCCTTGCTTTGAGCTGAACTAGAAGTTTTTGGAGAGGCATAAAAACCTCTTTCGCTCGCGAAAACGAGAAACTGGGCAAAAAAACCCTGTGAACACGGCGCAGAAAATAGCAAGCAAAAGTTCAATCAAACAAGACGGAGACGCGACAACGGAAGAAGTGCCAGGGTCGATTTTCACATATACAGAACAAGAAATAAATGCTTTCAAAGACGACATGTCCTCTGAAAACACGAAAAAGAGTACTAGTACCTCCGTAAGCCGCTTACAATCGTGGTACTTAGGAAAGTACAAATTAAAACAGAGCTGAGCTTGAACAGCATTTCTACAACAGAAGCTCCACAACTTCTGAAGAACTTTTCTTTGTTGAAATACGACAAATAGGAAAAGAAATTAAAACAAAGAATACGAATCGGGCTAACTACAGACGTACCCTTATGGTCTCCTAAGATATTTTCTGCAGCGTCCATGTCCTCCAGTTCCTGAGAACTTTGATATTTTGAATTTTGAAGAAGTTGATTCGCGAATTCCGCGTTAAATTGTACTTGAAAACCAATATCGCACTCAGAGTTCGTGCACTGAGTTCGTGCGATATCGGTTTTCGCGTGCAATTTAACCCGGAATTCCCTCGTCAGGTAATGAATTTTCCAATAGAATTGTACTGTTAATCAGATTTTTTATAACTGCTGTTAACTTAAACACAGAATTGTTTCTTTAATGGCGTTTGTTTCATTCTCTACTTTTGTACTGGGTTGCTTACAGGATTAACCAATCCTGCTCTTAAATTAGCCTATTCCATTCCACCTCCTCCCAGAACTGGCTGTTAAAATTGCTAGTTATTATTATTTCTGCTTGGAAACAGTTATTTATTCTGCTCTTAAGTACATTGACCTTATCTGTGTCTATTAACGATGTGACAACCGGGATGGCATTTTGTTGACTGTGGTGGGACTGTGAATTACTGTGGTAGGTTGGGGTTCTTTCCTTGTGATGGCTTAAGGTCGGCGCACACGAGGGAACTAGTCCTTGCGACTATTCCCTCCAATAAGTTAGACTGCTAGCAGTCTGTTTTTCTCTCGAAATTTCAGCAGTGATAATGAGGAGAGACTATTTAGCCTAAAGGATAATGGGACGAGACATTCATTTTTTCTCGTCTCGCCTTCTTCCCTACGCGGCCATACTGCCATACCGCTCTTTTGCGTTCGCGATTCATGACTTAAACACTCGTCTAAGTGACCGTTAGAGATAAAAACCGGCTGCAGGCTGACTACCAACACGTCGTCGGGACAAGTCCTATCGTGTGAACTGGCCATTTTTGCTTCAAATTTAGTCGCAGGGACTAATTCAAAGCAATTTTTGTGACAAGCCCCTGCCAGTTGTTCCTCAAAACGCTTCGTGTAGACTGTTCGTGGGATCAGTCCCTGCGATCAGTCCCTTCGTGTAATCTCTTCAGGAGACTAGCTGCAGGAATTAGTCGCAGGGTCTAGTCCCCTCGTGTGTGCTGACCTTTAGTGGCTTAGACTTTGCAGTTTATCTGCATTACTTTTAAGCTAATTCGTTCTAGTTAATAGCAGAGCTCCGGCGGCACGAAGGGCCGCCAAGCGGAGCCTCATAACCATATAGGAAAAAGAAACCCATGTATTGATTTTCTCATGGTTATCATGGGCAGCGGTATTGCTCGTGGGCGCGTACGCACGGCGACGGCGGCGGCGACGGAGTCGCGCAACATGTCGCCATACTCCAAATAGACTAATAGGTTGATAGAGACATACACCTTTGGCTTAACGTGTATCTCTTTGATATTGGACATCCATGTTATGAGCAATTGACACCTGTCAAAACAAGGTATCTGCTGACCAGTATCACGTGACCATATCGCGGCCTCAAGTCTACATCTCATCGAAGTCACGTGTTTTTTTTAAGTTGACCGCTGACCAAATGCTGGTTTTTGATTGGATCGCGGGCTCGTGTCAGGTTAACTTGTTGAAACCAATTCAGGATTGTTCGGAAGCTGGCTAATGCTAGCCTAGAATTAAGATTTATCTGAATTATAACGTTCTACTTTATACAAATGTTTTTTTCCTGCTTTGTTTTGTGTTTATAAAACTCAAAACAGAAAACCTCACCGCAAGGTACAGAACTCAAATCAAAATTGTACCTTTTCTGGGTTAGCTTAATCGGGTTCTTAACAACGTGGCCAAGGAGCTACGCTTTTAGGCTCGCCTAAATCTATATATATGCATTTCATTTGTTCTCTGGACTAGGCATTGTTTGTGTATTTTTTTTATCGATTGTTTCATTTGACCAATTACAAAGAACCTTGAAAGGGCGCAGGTCTGAACACAAGTATTTGGTTTGTAATGAAATATTTGGGAATTCAGCGCACGTTGAAATAATAAATAAGTTTGACTGTAAAGTAAAGTAAGTAACTCTATTTCAACTCGGGTTGATGAGTCTGATTAGGCCGCTGGCAAATACATGCTAATATGCCGAGAAAAGTAAAATAAAAATAAAATAATAAAAATAAAAAAATAATAATAATAAATGCATACATACATGGTCAATTAGTAACTAACAATCTAACTATATCAATAAATAAACAATCCTAAATCTTAAAATTATTACAATGAATCATATAGATGATTCATTGTAATGTCATTCAGTCAAAGAAAAAAATTCCTAACGCCCACAAATATAAAAAGGCGCGCATAGAAAACTCACATTTTGCAAATCAAATTAAATGAGTGTTTTCCTTTGTCCATAGTGTTTTTAAAGGAAACATAAAACCTTTTCCCCGTGTTCCTATCAAGTCACAGAAAAGCTGTGGAAACTCCTGCCTACGCGCGGCTTGTGTCCCACACCGAGCATTTCTCGTTCTCCCTACATTCTGCCGTGTCTCAATAACTCAAAAAAAAAGGGAAAATGCATTCTGTTTCTAAAATGAAGTAAATCTAAGACAGTGGTTGAGTTGACTGAACAATTACATTTCAGCGCAGTTATCTCGGACAATTGTTATCTCATGTAAAAGTTCTGAATATGTTTGCCAAAAATGTTACTGGTCTGCTCGCGGTTTGGTTAAGGAAGACAACATTTGGGGAAAAAAATGTTACGGTTAGTTGCACTTTAAATAAACCTATTTTGTGATTGTTTTTAGTTCTTTTTTATCTTGTCACCAGTTCCCCTCTTTATTTTTTTTATTTCTAAATGTTTGTAACAGTTATAACCGTTTACTTCTGAAGATGTTTGTTATAGCATACGAAACGTGAAGTATTACAGAAAATTTTTATTAGACCATGCGTTGTCTATGGATAATGTTTGTAATCGCCGTTTGTTTTCTTTTCCTTCGAAAGTTGAAATGGCCGAAGAACAAGAATATTTATAAATAAATTCAGTTAGTGTTTAGCTTAGAGACCCAGTCAGGTATCATGGCAACAAACATGGTTACCTTTGAACGGAATAAATAATTTCACTTACATTCATAGATCATCTGTATGCCACAACATGCGATTCTTGGAATACTATTTCTTGCACTGCATTTGTAGCCGCCTTCCAGTTCTTCACGTCCCGGGAGATGGAGAGTGCTCCAGAGAGTTTTCTCTCCATCCTTCCCTTCCTGGTCCTCTGAGTGATAAATGCCTTCTGTTCCGTTTGTGATTAGTTCTCCATCCTTGTACCAATGGACCTCGTGAGGGAGAGGCCATCCCGAGAAATAGCATCTCAGTTCCGCTGGTTTGCCTTCAGTTATATAATCAGGTGTGCTTGTGCTCGAAGCTCGCAGTGTACCTAAGTGAGAGAATTTTCTCTAGATTTTATAACTTGGAGGCAGCAGCCAGAAGTTCCGGAACTGTGAACTATACCGGCTTTTTAGGGGAACAATGTCAGGCTAATGCGATTTAAATTTTCAAAGTTCATGCGATTTGCTATTTCTATTCATGCAGTGTACATTTTAATCACATTTAGTAGGGAAGTCGAGTGAAAATGGAACAATACATTTCTTAATTTCGTATAAACTGAACTGACACGTTTTGTGTAACGTAAAATAAAGGAAAAAGTTAACTCAGCTTTAAAGGAGCACTGTCACGGTATATTGAGTTATTTTGTCCATCAACAAAATTACTGTTAAATTGAAAGAAAACTGAAAATAATACTTTACAAAGATAGAAAAACACCAAAGAGATAAAAATAAACCATAAAGGAACAAGGATGGTTAAGGATGGAAAAGTTTGACACGGATTACAAACAACGAAAGTGAAAAAAATTAGGCTATTACTTTCAACAATAAAAGCAAGTGACACACTCGATCGAACACCAACCCACGGTCTGGCCAGTATCTAACGCATGCGCACAGCCATCTAACCTGAGCAGGGCAGCCATGGACAGCTGTTTCGGCCTTGTTACTTCCTTCTATTGTCTTTTTACATAAATTTACTGACACACCACCGATCGGCAATTAATTAAAGTGGTACTATGACGAAAACCGCACCTTTCCTATTTAAGCCATTTTGAAACATAAAAAGTGGATTACATGATAAGAAAAATCTCTTTTCGTTCCAAAAATACTCAAGTTTTTAAAATATGGAAATTAGCCAAGTTATGACGTCACGCACTTAACCTGATTTTGTTCAAATATAATGAAAAGAGATATCTCAGCCAATTTTTATCAGAAATGTTTGATTTTATGCAGTGAGGTTATACTAAACGTGCTCCACAATATGACCTTAACAGTTCTGTTACCATGGTAACATAGTAGGTTCCAGACCTCCCCCATATTAAAAGCTTCTCTGGCCACCTTTGGCATTCCATTTTGATATTTGCTGACAGCACTTCATATGCATGATCCAGCAAGCCTATAAATATGTTAGCTCGACTTTGTGGCCTTGTTTAACATTTCCACGCTGAAAATGACCAACATATTGAAATCAAGTGGGTGGGGACTGGAAAGGAGTGAATTGCCATGGTAACAAAATTTTTGTAGCCAGAGGTGTGTTTCCTGTAGAACTATTAGCCTGCCCAGTTTCAGTGATTTGCACAGCAAATTGGCCAAGATAGCTCTATTTATATACTCAATATAATACTGGGTTGAGTGTATGACGTCATCAGTTATCTCATTTGCATATTTTACCCATTTTTCAAACTTTAATTTCTCTGGAACTAATGCAGATATTTGCAAACGGTAAACGGCGTTTTGATTCTTTCATGGAATTGTATGTGACACACTCCAAAAAACAAGGGGTAAAAATTTGATCATAGTACCACTTAAAGGCTGATCCACCTTCCCAGCGCATTGCGTGGGAGAACTGCTGTTCGGTTTCCAACCACCAGCTTCCACACTTGTTGTGTGGAGCTTGCACCCACCTCGGCAGTAAAGGGCACAGTGCATAGGGCTTGTAGTTCTATTTTCTGCCCGACGGCTATGCCATGAGGATGAGTCCTAACAAGGCCGAAACAACTGTCTATGGCATTCTAGTCCCCAAAGGCCGCGCTCCTTTTGGTCAGCAGCAAGAATCGCGACCTCTGGCCGCGTCCAACACCGGAAGTCCGCGATTCACAGACTTCCCGTCACTCTGTGCATGTTCAGAGTCAAGTCTGACCAAACTCATTGGTTCTGGTCTCAATCTGTTGTGTTTACAAAGCCATTCAAAACCAGAATGTCGTTGGACCAAGCCAGAGGTCCCACAGTGGTCAAATGAGTGCGCATGCATAAGCCGCGCGCGCGCGTGGGAATGGATTGCACCATAGAAACAAGCAAGCGCCAAAAAAGTGGCAGATTTAAATTTCGCGGTATGTGTTTCATTTCGCAAGGATAAGCCGAAAACAAAACAGCTAAGGTTTTTACCTTAAACACAGCTCTAAAAGGGGCGTCTCTTTATATATCTTTTTCAACAAGGAAAATATCACAATAATGAATTTTCTTGTCGAATCTACGAGTATTTTTATCGCGATAGTTGTCGTTGGTCTCTCTGGGCGCAGCGTATCAAACTTTGCCTATTGTTATGGTTGGGATTTTTTAGGACAATGAAGCTATTGTTGTCGGTCCGTAGGAATTTTTCTACTCGGTGTCGCAAAATAACACTCGTGTTAAGTCGAATCCAGTCGGCAGATTTTCGGTGATGACATATTTGATCCTAACGGGAAAATACTTGGGAAAAATCAGACAGACTAAAAGAGGGTGAGCTAGTACACGCGCGCTACTTCGATTAACTCTACTGCGCTTTTTATCAGAACGTAGTCAGGTCCTAAGTAAAAAGAATAATTTAGAATCAGGGTGGTGGCGTTCTTTGTGTAGGTTTATTTCTTCATTAGCTCGTGTTCTTGGGAGCAAGTGGCTGGGAGTTATCTGAAAGCGACTGCTCGGTAATTGCAAGCAGCTTGGGAAGCATTATTTTAGTTATGCGATATACGCTTTTAATTTGTTTTGCTTCTGACTTACAAAAATTGGAACTGACTTCTGTTTGAATTCACTTCAAGGTTTTAATTGCTCTCTCAATTCGAAGGCTCCTCCTCGCGCTTTCATGAATTAATGAAACTGCGTCGTCGTTTGAGTTTTCAACTGTTTATTTTCAGCTCTGAATTTCTGAGTGGCACGGTCATAATGTTCGAGAAGGGGCACAGAAATAATATTCGTCGGATGTTCCCGTTCATATTGCCTGACCGCGTCTACACAGTACTTTGCGGGTTTCGGTAAATTACACTTTGAAAGCATTTCTGTAGTGAGTGCTGTCGATTTGAATACCGCCGAAGATTGTGGATTTAACGCCTCCGAAGATATTTGAATTTCGCGCTCGGTGAGTTTGCTACGCGTCGGTCATTCCTAACCTTTGTCTTGCGAACAATAGAAACCCTTTCCGTCAAACAATAGATAAGGCCATAAAAGGAACAAAAGCTTGATTGTTGCCCAGCCAAAATCCTCACCAAAAGCTTGATCATTTTCGGATGAGAAAGGCTGTTGCCTAAGAAGTAAAACTAGGGAAAAGAACGTTTGTAGGGGCAGAATGATTGAACTTAGTGCCGAGATGGCTCGAGTGGCGGAGGTTGACCGTGGAAATTTTGTGGGATAAAGAGGGAAAATGACCGGAAGTGCTTAGATCACGCGCGTGTTCACGGGAGTGCTCAGTCGTTTGACCGCTGTGAAGCCAGAGGTCGCGATTCTTGGTGCTGACCAAAACGAGCGTGGCCTCTAGGGACGAGAATGCTGTCCATGGCTGCCACTACCCGGCACGGGTGATATGGCTGTGCGCATGGGTAAGGAACTAGCCAGACGGTGGTGTTCGAGTGTGTCACTTGCTTTTATTGTTTTTTTTTTTTAACGTTTCAAACCGTTCAACTGTGACTGTACTCCTTTATGTTTTTGACATTAGCTGGAGGTTCGAGTCATCGAGAGTAAAATAACAGTAAATTTATCACGAAAATCCAGGGGAAATCGATTTTGATTCGAGTCAGCGCTAGGTTCGAGGTAGCGAGAGTTCAAGTTATCGGACAACGACTGTTTTTGAAAAAACACAGACCAAGTCTATTGAAATCGCCCGCGCCTTAGAAATACTCGGTACACAATCTATTTCCCGGTTACTTCTAACTGGAAGAATATGTAGATATATTTTTTGACATTATTAAATAAGTGAAGCGACCATGCCGTTATTGCAAACGGGAACGGAGATCAGTTGATGTCGGAAGAAGATCAAACAAAGGTCATCATTCGGAAGGTCTTGGTAAGTGTACAGTTTTGTGGAAAACTAAAGAAGGCAAAAACGATGTTTTTAGGGAGCTGCATATTTACAACTGACAATTTTAATTGTCAGCATAAAATTGTCAGCTTTAAAATTAGGTACAGGAGACAGTACCCCCTCCAGCTAAAGACTATGCATTTCCGACACGTCTGTATCGAGGATATGAAATGTCAGTAATTCCCTGTCGAGTCTTCCCACGAACCTCCCTTTAATACTTCCGTTCGCGATCTATATAAAGAGCAATAGATCCTGAAAATCCTAGATTTTCCTTAACAAACAATTTAAACCTCTTAACTGTGTGACAGATTACTCACTTGCTTACTTACTTGCAACGTGAAGCCAGAATTTCTTGGACTGTAGACCAGAAGCTTCGAAAGAGCTCGGTGCTATTAAATTGCACGATTAATTTAAACAAGAAATTGCCAGACTGTCCCCTCAGAACCCACTTGTAAATACCGGATATAGAGAAAGCACTACCCACAAAGGAAATTATGTCACAGACATCTTTTGAGGATTCAGGCACTTCCCTATATTTTACAGGAAGTCGCATTGCATTGTTTTTTCGTTAATAAATTAATTTGGGCCAAAACACAAAGTTAATTTGCTGTTATTCTGGAGATTTGGACTGTGTTTTCCCTTGTTTTGCTCTTAGCAGAGCTTACAAGATTTTAGTTACCGGTAACTAGAGACAAACCGTCTGTGATCTGGCATGTTTTTGTCTTAGTACCAACTGAGAAGGTAATTGAGAGTTTCTTGAGAATTTCTCTCCTTCTTAAGGTGTAGTCGCCTTTGCATTAGATATACAAGCGTTTTCAATGAAATGTTTCTTTGTTTTTGGATGCAACATTTTGTGGCCTATTACACATTATTTCTTGCATTTCCATGGTAGAACTAGACGCCTTGCTGCGTGTACCCAGGCAGTCGTTATACTGAGAAGCACTCTCTATATTACAATTGAGCTTAGATGTTCTGCGTTTGAAGTCGTGCGAAATTCAATCGAATCGATGTGCTCAAGCTATTCTGCCTTCGATTGCATTTCTTGGAGCGATTAATAGCTTATTACTCGTACACAGACCTTTAGCACGTAAAATGAGTCAAGATCGCCTTTGAACATTTCAGTCTATTTTCTTTAGCCTTTCCTGTTGTTGATGTTTGTTGTTGTTGTTTTTTTTTTCATTTTTTTAAACGAGAGAGACATTTTGAATTACAGAGTTATGGCGGTGCGTGACATAGAGCCACCCTGGGCTCTGTAAATTTGTTCAAAATAATTCGAGGAATATCTCAGGTTTGGGAAAACGCAGATTTAAAAGTTAGAGAAGTGTAATATTTATTAATCTCCTATCACATCACAATTTCTTGACTTTATCCACTGAATGGTTTTCGAATAATCTTTTTATTGCGTGACAGTACAATCCAAGAGTTGCTTCGCTAGGTACAACTCATACATTAGTTTCTTTTATCTTAAATGTACAATAATTCGCTACGTGGGTTTCATTCTTGAGAAGACACATACCTCTGTTACAATAAAAATAACGAGAGAATATCGTTTAGTTCGAGATTTTAACTTTATTGCACGTTACGAAGTTTCTCAGACCATTTTACTTAGCCGTACTCGAACAAACAGATTCGTAAACAACAGAAACATATTCTCTAACCTTTCTGCTCTTGTTGCTCAGACGTTATGAGTTCGTGCTGGGATCCTACATGGTTCACAATCTTGTCTAAAAATACGATGACGCTTCTGAAGATGCTTTTTATTAAACATGATTCTTGATGAGCTCACTCCAAACGTTTGCTCGTAAATTGTTGATCTCTCGTAAGCCTTGCACACCGACCCTTTCCGAAAACGTTTAACGACATTTAGTGTTGGTCTACCGCGAACGGTGTGTTCGTTTGTATGTGATTTCATCGCCCTAGAAATCCAGTAGCTTTTTCACGACGACAACTGCTGTAAAGTCCATGTGTCGCACGCTGCATCAGTGACGCATGCGCTGTAGAGACCAGACAGCGATTTGTGACTGAACGAGGGGAAAAAAAAGGCCTCACTGCCTGAGTAAAAAGCTTGCAAAATCTGCTGTAGAATTGCTTCCGAACAATTCGCTTTCCTGTGACGTACTCATTCTCCATACACGGTCAGACTCAAGTATATTTATAGTGCCATCAAAAAGTTGCAGCTACATCCGCGAGCCATTTGCTTTTCATAAATAAACTGAAATGGTCTGAAACATAGAATATTTCATTCTACAGTACTAAAAGTATCCCATGGTTACAGCTGTATGTAAGACTTACCAGAAATAATAAGAAATCGGTTGAATTAGGGTTATTTTAAATGAACTTATTTGATACAACAGAACTCGATCTCATTTCGCTTTATAAAGTAACAACAAAGCTGTCTGCTATCGTGAGTGTGGTGACCTCTATGGTGAACAACTGCCCATAATAATAACTGCAGATGGAGGGATGTTTCCAGTGGACTTGACAGCTACAATCAAAATTTCTTGAAATAGTTGAAATTAAAGTCACCTGATCACCAGTTAAGTAAAACATTTTTTGGAGCTTTCAGCCACCTTCTGTATGTTGCGGTTCCCGCGGTCATTGTGAAAGACAATTCCGTGTTTGATTTCAACAGCAACTTTCGATACATTAAAATTCAGTGCAACACAAAAGACCTCAGCACGAGGCTCTGGGTAAAAAAACCACAAACTATGTGGTTATTCCTCAGAGCCTCGTACTGAGGTATATTGTTTTACGCTGAATTTTAATATATCGAAATTGATAAACAAGATTGTGCACGGTCGCAGAATGTGTAGCTTAAATCTGTCATCTTTGCTTGTTCCTTCACAACCACTGGTTACCATCTTAACCATAGTCATTGCAATCGTTAAACATGGAGACCTGCTATCAAAGGTTCAACATCATACGCTTTATCTCTGAAAAGAAGTCGATTACCCCCATTTTTTTGCATTTTTTGACCAAATAACTCATGATTTGACTGCAGTAAAATTTTAAAAAATATACGTCGATTGTATTTTTTACCCGAACTTCCTAAATAGTTTTGAACCAGAAAAGGTTTTCTTAAGACCCTTAAGTCTCTCTAACGTTTTAAAATTATTAGAGTGGAATTGACGGGGTAAATGTTGAAGAGTTAACCATAAGAAAAATAATAGCAGCTCTTGAAGAAAACGTTTAAATCTCCATTCGGTTTTGTCTGCCAATTTTTTATCCGTGAGTCGCAACAGCCACGTTATTTTTATCTGTGGGAAACGCATGCCTGAAGGATCGAGTTCTGTCAGTTAACTTCAGTCCACAAAGAGTGTTGTTTTGTAAGTTTAAGATACGGTTTTCGATCCTTAAGCTCGAGCTTTGTGGTCTGTGCAATAACATTTTCTTTAAAAAATTGTCTTCTTCTCGATTGATTAACCTTGAATTACGGTTTTTCAACCCACAAGGAATGTTTTCGCTTTACCCCAGGTGCCAAGGCTGCCAGTGCATCTTTCAGCAAAGCTCAAGTGTAATACCCTATTCCTGTTCTGATTCATTGTGGATCAACTCTTTTATTTTCCTCTCCTCAGGTTACGTCCAAAAAGCGGCAAACCTGTCGTTGCTAAGTGGAAAGACTATTCTTGTGGGATAATTCAGGCCAGGACATCGGAATTTTAATTCGTTTACAACTCCATTGCAAACAAAACCTCTTTTATTCAGAAAAAACAGCTAGTTTTATGTGCATAAGCTATCCATAGTCTCTTCCAAAGTTAGTACCAGTAGTGACGGCGGTCTTGTGTGTCAGCAGTTGCGAATTACCGTAACCCGAAATCTCACCAGTAAGCTACGTGTAAGAGTAGAAAAAGGGGAAAACAACGAACTCTCATAATAGCGGTAAACTGACGTCGTGTTTTCCTTAATTCACTTTGACCCATGAGCCCACGTCTGCCGAAAATGAAACGTGAGTTCTTGTAAGAGGTTCGGAAATGCCTGAATCCTTGAAAGATATCTGTTATAGGTTCCATTAGATATTTATGGTTTCCATCAAGGGACAATTCTTTCATATATCCGGTATTTACAAGCGGGGAGATTATTAACCATGAGCTCCTTCGACGCTTCAGTTCTAGTCCACGAAACCCTGGCTTCATGTTAAGTTTTATGTGGCCACAGTTAAGAGGGTTAGATTGTTTATTGAGGGTTATCTAGGATTTTCAGGGTTTAAAGGAGGCTTTGCATAGAGCGGAAGTGTTAAGATACAATTCAGAGGCATACCCGACACGGAATTACTTTATTTTCACATATTCGATAAAGACGTGCTAGGGTGCATGGTTCTTACTAGAAGTGGACTTCTGTCTTCTGTAGTAAATGAATTGTAAGGTAACTATGCAGTCAAACCTCTTAAGACTAAACATAAAGCAATGAAAAACATCAAAGAATATTTTTTCCAAACGGCCAATCATCTTCACTCCAGTCAAACTAAACCATGAACAAACAGGTAACATTTTCAGTTAGAGAAGGTCAAAATAAAACCAGAGATTCTGTATGAGATAAAGACTGCTCGAGACGACCACGCTGAAATGAATTGTTTAAAGTCAACAAAAATGTTCTCGTAGAGACAGAACACTAGCTAGACTTCATTTGAGAAAAAAGAATGCCTTTTTCGTGTTTTTATTCTATTATCAAAAACGACAGAAAGTGGGATTAACGAGAAATGCTCAATGTAAGAACACAAGCCGCAGGAATTCCAAAGATTTTCAGTGACTTGATAGAAACACGGAAAAAATGTTTTTAACTATTATCGTGGTTATCATTTCTTTAAGAAAAAACACTTCGAGAAAAGGAAAGCTGGAAACACTCATTTAATTTGGTTGTCAAAATCTAAATTCTCTGCGCTACTCTCTTCGTTTGTGGGCGTTGAAGAATTCATCCATCGGTTTTACTTGTGTGTTGCCACACATTTTAAGAGAAACCAAATATTTGCAGTGCTGCTTTTTTCATGGCCGCACTGAACAAAAATAGCAGGATTTTCTTTTATTCGTGTAGGTCAAAGCAAGCTATTATGACATCTGAAACATCAAAATTACCACATCGCTAATAGCTACAAATAAGGTCAATATAATTCACGGCAAAGTCAACAGCTTCTTCCAGACATTCGTACAATTTTAAAAGGCAAGAGACGGAAGGAAGCTAGACAAATTAAGACTAGGATTGATCAAAAATGTAAGCAGCGGATCGAGTTAAAGAGCAGATTTTTTAAAGAGCGTGGGTGAAAAAGTGCTATAAAAGCGACCTCGAAAAATCGGAGCAATAACTAGCAAGTAGTTCGTAGCTGTGATGGAGGGAATGAAGAATACCCACCAGTTTGGTTTGATGGTATGCGTTATACTTTCTTCTTTGTCACTTCTCGTGGTCCAAGGTATGTGCACGAGGTCACTTTGTTACCGTCTGTGTAATTCAGACCATTTTACCATTCATTTCCAGTTCAAGAAGGCGTCTGTTGCATGAGCTTTGCTCTTGCCGTCAATTTACACTAAAGGGAAGGGAACAAATTGAGATGAAAGCATTGTTTCTCTTGAATTACTGTAACTATGTATGCAGAATGAGCTTGATAATACTGCATGAGGTTCTCCTTCAGGTTTCGATTTGAGCTTTAAACGTTACAACCAGTGACTGCATCATAAACTCAGTTACTTGCAAACCGTTTAAAATGGTAGGTAAATATACCATTTGATTAAACTCGTTAAGGAAGACGGAATATTCACTCTGTCCTCGTCCCAGAAGTAATAAACACTATCTTGTACGAAAAACCTGGATCGACCTTAAAATGGACATTGCATATTTTTAAAACCTGCTCGGCGCTCGGAATAAAGAAAAGTCTTGGAATGACAGAATGTTAAGTTGTACTTTAGCTTATTAAGAGAATTGTCATCACTTGAATATGTGATATATTTTTTTTTACCTGATTGCGACCTCTCCCTGGATCAATTCGTGCAAGGGACTGGATCAATAAGCTGATCATGTGTGTTTTAAAGCAACTTGGCTTAATGAATAACTTCTTACACAACGAAGAGCTGTGGTATGAATTGTTTCAACGCCTTGACTCTTGGATTGTGCGGTCACGGTTCAATTTAGAGAGCTTAGTTAAAGCAATTGACCTTTCATGGCTCCCTTAGAGAGACATGAAATCATGTCATGTCTCATCTTAAAACATGTCTCTCTTATAGAGAAACTTGAAAATTAATAATAATAGCTCATGACTGAAGGTTTCTTCAGGTAAAAATTGCAATATTCCATTTTAGTAAATAAATTAACTCCGATGAAGGAAATATCAAGAAACATGAAAAAAGTCTCGTTTAAGATTCGATCAGCTTAAGATTTTCAAATAATGTATTCATGGACGTGACTATGCATTAACTGCCGTTTCGAGGGTTACCTTGAATTCCTGTTTAACTCGCAATGTTTGTTTCGAGACAGTTCTGCTTGTTTATATAACCTCTATTTCAAATACTAAAACAAAATTCATCTAATCCGAAGATGAACCTTATTGAATCGCAAATTTTCCTTAAACAGGTGCTTCGACTGCCAAGGACCGTAATGAACCGCATAACGGTAACAGTCTCTTTACAAAAGCAATAATATTAGTAACAATTTTTATAGCTAACATAGATTCTTAATTATTGACTAGTACGACAAAATAAAACAGAACCAGTTTTCGAGTTCAGTTGCATTTATTTGATGACTGGAGTCCGTTTGGATGCAATTTCATATCCGTCTTTCCAGCAAACTACCCTAGTCTGTGCCACGGTTTGGTAAATTTTCAAGATAGGTGTCTATGGCGTCATCTTTATTTCCATGCTCTTATTGCCGGTTCAAATTGGCCAATGAGCGTACGAAAACCCTTTTTTTGTGTTGTATTATATTCCATTCCCTAGGTCCATTGCAGATAGTTTGGTTCTCAAGCACACCAGATTTTATTACTGAAGGCAAACGGATAGACTTGGAATGCTTTTTCTCGGGATGGTCTTTCCCTCAAGAGGTCCACTTGTTCAAGGATGACAAAATAATAACAAACGGAGCTAAAGGCATTTATCATTCAGAGGACAAGAGACGGAAAAATGGAAAGGAAACTCTTCATAGCAGACTTAGTCTTCCTTCAGGACGTGAAGAGCTGGAAGGTACCTATAAGTGTATTCTAAATAAGATAATCGCTGTAATAAGGGTAATTAGTGACGTCATACAGCGTGATCTCTTTAATCCAATAAACCTGCTGAATGAACCAGGACTTATCTTTTATGCTGTGTTAAAATCGCAACATTGGTGCCGAGACCCGGCTCTTTCCGAACAAAATGTCAGAAGAGCTTCGAAGACTGAAGTCAGTACGAGGTTCGTACAGAGGGCATTGCACTCAAGGCTTCAAAAAAGCCGACAGACTACTGACATCCGAGCCGCTCAACACCGCCGAACTTAAAGCGCTTTAAGATCGACTAACAAGAAGAGGAAACGACATATCACAAATGGACTCACAAATAGCCATGGCCATTTCCGAGGAAGAACTAGAGAACGAGATAGAACATGCCTTGTCAATTCAAGACACCATCTCCGACTACAAGTTCATGATAATGGAAGCATTGAAAAACGACCAACACGAGAAACCGGTGAGCTCTTTTCATGATAACAATAGTTCAACGAAACCGACAACTACGCGAATCAACGTCAATCTGCCAAAACTCAGCATTCAACCATTCAACGGCAATCAATTAGAGTGGCTCACTTTCTGGGACAGTTTTAGCGCAGCGATCGACGAACACACCGAATTGAACAACATCGAAAAAATGAATTATTTACAAAATATGCTTAAAGGAGAGACAGCGCGCGCGATTGCCGGACTACCACTTACCAACGAAAACTATACGAAAGCAATCGAAATACTGAAAGAACGCTTCGGCGATAAACAAAATATTATCAATGCATACATGGAATCTCTGACCAGAGCTACCACACCCACATACGAAATAACGAGTCTGCGAACATTTTATGACACCTACGAATCAAACATTCGTGGTCTGGAGGCCCTCGACGTAAAAACCGACACGTACGGCTGCCTTCTTATACCGATACTCTTGAAGAAACTACCTGAATCCATACGTTACGCGATATTCAGATCAGACAGTTCCGCGGATAAGTCACTTGACAAGTTACGAATCGCACTTCGACGAGAAATCGAAACAATCGAGAAGGGTCGCTTGTCAGCCACGAAAAGCTACGAAACATACGACGAAGAACCACTTGTTCCGACAACGGGAACGATGCTATCTAGAACGCAGCCACGAACGCAGAGCGAGAAACAACGCCCAAAACAAAAGAACTGCGCCTACTGTGACGGTAACCATCGGTCAGACAATTGCAACGAATTTGTAACTGTGCAAGAACGTTACCAAGTACTACAACGACAACAACGTTGTTACAACTGCCTGGGCACAAATCATAACAAAACAAAATGTTTTTCTAAGCGGCGCTGCATGAAGTGTAAACAGAAGCATCATACTTCACTTTGCGACAGACAAACACAAAACCCGTCAAAAGATACCGCGTCTAACCCGTCGACCTCAAAGATCGAGCAAACGAAAGCAAGCGCACATACACGACGAACCAAAGGAGACTCACAAAGAGAAGAAAACCCACGCAGACAATACCCACGTAGGAACAACACAGTTGCTAGATCTGCAACAGAATCAAATCCTAATGCACTCAGCTAGAACAACAGCAAGCGGCCAAGGATTCCAATGCTCACAGGCACATATTCTCTTTGATACAGGCTCGCAGAGGACGTTCATCACAGAAAACATGAGGAACCGACTAAACCTCAAAACTATACGCAAAGAACTCCTTGACGTAACCACATTTGGCGATATCAAAACCACCAGAAGAAACTACGACGTAGTCTCACTTAATCTAGATACGGGAAAGGAAAGTTTATCATTAACGGCACTTGTAACTCCTACAATTTGCCCACCACTGAAGATAAAAGCTTTCGAAATTCCCCCCGAACTAGAAGCTCTCAAACTAGCGGACACGCCTATCGGAAACTCAGAAGTGGATATACTTATCGGAAACGACCAGTACGGTCACCTGATCACTGGCAAGATGATCAAAACGAAGCCATGATCGCTATCGAAAGCAAATTTGGCTGGCTCCTAGCAGGATCCACCTCTAATATACGCAACAGCAACACAATGGGATGTCACCGGATAGACACCCAGTCCGCCGAATTCGAACTCGACAGCATACTCACCAAATTTCGGGAAACAAACCAAATCCCCGACGAACGCAATCAAGACGATTCCGTCATGAAAACATTTCGAAAAACAATCAAATTCAACGACACTTCGGGTAGGTATAGTGTTGCATTGCCGTGGAAAGAAAACTAGCCAGTCTCCAGCGAACCTAAACCAAAAGAGACCCCGAACTTATCGGCAAATACGACAAGCAACTGCAGGAGCAGCTTCAAATGGGATTTATAGAGAAAGTACCGGACATGAGTCACCACAAAGAAATAGTCCACTACATCCCTCACTTCCCAGTGTTTAAAGAGGATAGCGCAACAACAAAAATGAGAATAGTCTATGACGCCTCAGCAAAACAAAACTCCAATTCACCAAGCTTAAATGACTGTCTTCACACCGGAGAGAACCTAATGCAAGACCTGACAGGAATTCTTCTCCGATTCAGAGCACACAATGTGGCATTCATCGCCGATATCGAGAAGGCATTTCTCCAGATCGAACTCCACCCAAACGTTAGAGACGCCACGCGATTTCTTTGGCTTAAAGACATCAACAAACCAGCCACCGATACAGATAACTTACGAGCATATAGGTTCCAACGCGTCCTATTTGGAGCGACTTCGTCACCCTTTCTTATAATTGCAACAATCCAGTATCACCTAATGAAAGCAAATACATGGATAGCTACTGACCTCATCCACTCAATGTACATGGATAACGTAATGACGGGGACTGACAGCTAGGAAAAGGCCATGGAATACTATACATTATCACGAAAATATTTGAAGGACGCTGGAATGAATCTGAGAGAATGGAATTCGAGCTCACCAAACCTTAACATCAAAGCAAAAGAAGACAAATGCGCAGCTAAAAATCCGCAAACTAAAGTACTAGGTCTAAAGTGGG
>JAEMPF020036986.1:0-11441 GCA_022496165.2 Catalaphyllia jardinei | reverse complement strand
TCACTCAAATCATTAATTTGTTCTTTGTTTCGATCTTTCATTTTTTTGTTTTTCGACACATGTCCTTTCTTTCTTCCGAGATTTTGGAGTTGTTTTCCGATCCCTCTGTCAAAGTCATCTATGTCGATTGATCCATCTAAGTGTGATTTTAATATTTTGGAAGGAGGTGGTAAATTGTAATCCATCAGTATTTTTATCTCATCAGTTGTAAAACCCTTATCAATATCTGACTTATAAGGTAACTTCTTTTCTGGTTTGCCATCAATATTATCCATCATTTTTGGTTTATAGTCTATTGGTAATTTTTGGGTTTCAATTGGCGC
Organism: Catalaphyllia jardinei; assembly: GCA_022496165.2. Lineage (NCBI taxonomy): Eukaryota > Metazoa > Cnidaria > Anthozoa > Scleractinia > Caryophylliidae > Catalaphyllia > Catalaphyllia jardinei. The sequence continues at coordinate 11,118 of JAEMPF020036986.1, read as the reverse complement.
TGGCAATTCTGGTAATGCATTTATCATTGCAATGTCTTCCAATCCACTTGTTATGGCTTTTTGGTTTTTCTGCAACTGTTCAGTTAGTTTATCCTGATTGTCATCAATACTCTCTTTAATATTCTTCTGAACATCAATAGAAGGTTTTAATATTTCTGCTGTATCATCATACATATCCTGTTTTTGTGTATTATAAGTCTTGACGACTTCACGGACTGCTTTTACCTTATTTCCAGCTTCAATTCCGCTTGAAAGAAGCTTTTTCATTCGTTCAATATCCATATACATATACATTGGATTAAATGACTTATTTCAACTTATCTCAACTTATCTCAACTTATCTCAACTTATATAACACAATAATATACACTTATCTCAATTTATCTCAACTTATATAACACAATAATATACATGGACATACCCAACTACGACAGTGGCCATAAATCAAATGAGGATTTCAAACAATTGTATGAATACATGCCGAAGAATACATTTAGGATACTTTTGGCTGGCAATTCTGTATCAGGCAAAACAAATTTATTGAGTCATATTTTACAACATCCATTGATTTATTATGATCAGATCCATTTGTATGCCAAAAATCTGGATCAAGATAAGTATATAAATTTAATTGATAAGATGAGTGGAATAAGTGAACATGTTGGTTACCCGGTTTTGGTAGCGATCAATGATGAAATCATACCTGTCGACCAGCTACAAGATACTTACATGCAGAGAGTCGTTATATTTGACGATTAGGTGTGTGAAAAAGTACAGAAACCTCTGATAGACTATTTCATTCAAGGACGGCACAAAAACTGCTCTGTGATATATCTCACACAATCCTTTTATGGATGTCCTAAAGCAATCAGATTGAATTGCAGCCATTTTTGTTTGTATGATTTTCCATCATCAAGAGAAAGAAATTTGATAGCTCAAGAATTGGGAATTGATAAAGAAAAGTACATCAAAGCAACAAAGAAACCATACTCTTTCTGCTATGTAGACAAATCAATGAAAACAGTGAAGAGAAACTTTTATGGAAATATATAATTTATTAATATATGGGAATTTTCAATGACAATACAAATAATGATCATTATGGTCATGTCAAAATCGATAATGAAGGGCCGGCAGGTGCGGTAGGACCAGCTGGTGTTGAATTCAAATTAACTGATGATGGTAATTATGACATTGAAGGGAAGCGATTGACCAATATTGGTGAGTCCACCAGTGACAATGATGCTGTCAGTATGAAAGTGTTGAAAGAACATACCAAAGTCAGTCAAAACAATTATTATTTACAACCGAGTTTCAAAATTTACAAAGACTTCGGTGACAAAAGTCAATTGACATTGGTAAATCCCCCAAATGTCCAATCAATTAGATAGTGGTACTTATACCTCTGTTTTAGAAATATTTGTCATTAGTGATGCTGGTGGTTTTCTTGTTGATGATACAATAATTTTGGTGATAGTCATTATACTATACACATTTGATAGTGATAAAATTGATAGTAATTATACTAAATCAATTATTCAATTCACAACTGATGGAAGAGCTGGAGTAGATGATGGGATAAAATTCCAAATAAGATATTATGGTTCTCATTACAATAAAAATATAAAATTTCTATTTTATTCAAGAGTGATAAAGGGTAAATACTTTCAATCACGCCATTTTTGATGTCAATGATGTCCAGGATAATCACAAGATTCTATATTTTGAGAGTTTGAATCTGAATAGTAATCTCATCAACGGTTTGGGTGATCCTGTGGATGACTCTGATGCTGCAAATAAGAAGTATGTTGACACTGAAAACGCAAAGCAGGACATTGCCATTGCTGACAAAGCCACCAAATCATATGTTGATGGTGAAATAGCAAAAGTCCATGTTGATTCCACACCATTACTTCCAAGAGACGGCAGCAGAAAAATGACTGGTGATTTAGACATGGACAGAAATAATATTCTTTCCGTTGACAATTTAGATGATCATAAGGTCGACGATGCTTATAAAGATATAGTCAAAGATTTGGGAAGTGTCGTCTTAATTCAAATTTTCTCAAAAAGATAGATAAAAATGGTGAAGAGTATTATGATCTCAAACATAATATAATAAAAAACTGTGAACCTTACTATGATGGACTTTTTGATGATCCTAATGACATTGTTAGCAAAGCTTATGTGGATGCTGAAATCAGTAAATTACCAAACTCTCCCGCAAATGTCTTGAAATTAGATGGAAGCAAAGCAATGGCAGGTGCTCTGAATATGGGTAATAATTATATTGATAATCTAAAGATCATTGTTGAAGATGACGGCCCTAGTCCTACCTATGACCAAATAAAGCATAAAGCAGTTAATTTTGAATTGTTAAAAAGTACCAGAGATTATGTAATCCGTGAAATAGCAATTACTGAAGCAGATCTACTTCCAAAAGATAGTAGTGAGGCTATGGAAGGTGATTTAAATATAGCCAATCACAGTATCATTAATCTCAAAGATTCACAACCATCAGACAGTAGTTATGCAGCTTCTGTTAATTTCGTTAACAAACCTGTCAATGATAGTAATACAATTATAGATGGTATAATTGATAAGAAAATAAAAGCGTCTGAAATAAATTTCATAGAGTCAATCGATAAAGAAAATGTCTTCAAAAGAGTGATGGATAATGACGAGTTTAAAGAAGATGATAGTGATATTCACAAAATTGGAGTTCAGAATAAAAATTTTCATTTGGTAAATAAAGACTTTTGAATTCAAGATTGATTTTGATTCAGATATTGGTTATTACAGCACCAGACTATCAGTTGATTTGGTATATTTACCCACCGGCTCTTATACAATGGTTTATGAAATTATGTAGAAGATGGTATCACCATTGATGAAATAAATGCGTCAAGTGGAACTCTCTCTGTGGTAAAGATCAATTCCAAAATAAATGGAACAAATACACGAAGCATCATCCATTTTTCTAAAAACGTTTACAGTCCCGGTTTTGATGATCTGGATATTGACATCAGATTGAAAGGTAAAACTGATCCCAAAACTACTATTTATGTCGTTGTTTACGTTGTGAAAGGTCAAGTCAATAATGTTTCAGTGAATCTTTGGGATCGTCTCTACTATTACAATAATTCCTCCATCAAATATGAGTTACCAATCAATATGGGGAACAAAAAGATAACCGGAGTAGCAGATGGTACTGCAGATAATGATGCAGTCAATAAATCACAATTAGATGCATATCGTGGTTATTATTATTACACAAAATATTTGAAGCATAACAACAACAATATCATCAAATTTCCAGCAATAAATCATTACCCTTATTTTGCCAACAATAAGTCATCCACTATTCAAATAAAATTGAGCGGGTTTAATCATATAATCTACACTGATTTTTATAAAAATGGCACTTATTTCGAAATTAGTGATGTTGCAAAGGGAACTACTAAATTCTACCTCGATCTCAACACTCCATCAAATTGGACACCAATAACAATAAACGCAGTCATTCAAATTAATGTTGACAGTGTTAAGAAACACTTCGATTTAAGATTTTTAATGAATGATGAATGTCTTTTAGATGAAGCTGGATACAGCACATTTTATATCCAATATTTACATCCTTGAATTATCCAATTAATATATATATGAAAGAGTCACGAAGAAGTATTTACACGTTAAATGGTACCATTCACAATAAAGGACCATTGCAAAGCATATTCAACTGGAATCACATTTCAGATGAACTAACAGAAGAACAGGTTGAAGAATTAAAATCTTACTACCGCGCATATCACAAAAAGTGTTGGGCCTACGAACAAGCATTGAAACGTTTTAAAAAATACAAATTACTTGGCAACTCATTGTCCATCATCTTTGCATCCGGAGGTATTGCTTCAAGCATTGCAACTGGTGGTATTGGTTTGATTGCTGTCAGTGCGGTGTCACTTTTGACTCAGGGTTGGATGTCACATAAAAACCTTGATCTTAAGATCCAAAATTGTACTTATGCTTACCAAAGCTATCAACATCTTCTGAATGAGATAAAGGATATGACGAGAAGTGGAAATTACAATTCATCTCAAATTCATAATACAATGAAGAACATTGATGATTATGTGACAGACAACAGTCCCATTGTTGACAAGTATCTCAGTAAATACGATGAAAAATTCACTTGTTAATTATCAACTGGATTCTATCACCTTTCAACAACAGAACCTTTTCCCAATATTTTTTATAATATTTCAATGTCCTCTTCGACTTCGCTACATTGATATCTTTGTAAGGAAGCCAGATCATCTTGAATAATTGCTTTACAATAAATTTAATACTGATAATCCGTTTGCGTCCATTATCAACCTCATGTAGAACACTACCAATCTCAATAAATAATTTGTGGATCTTCTCTTTTTGTTGGTAAGTCAATTGGACATCATTCTCATAAGATATACTATTTATCAAATTCTCAATATGGTATTTGCGTTTGCTTTAACATTCTCTGCGTAAAGTCTTTTCAACTGATGGAACAACTAAGGCAAGCAAATAATCGGGAAGTCCAGGTGAATCGAACGTGACCAGCGTCATGGGACGTGACAAGACACGGCAATTGGTCAGTTGTAGACAGTTGGCATGACAACCGGACAAAAATTGCGGTGTTCTTGCTCGCAAAGATCGCTTGATCAAAACAATAGCTGTGTTTACTACTAGAGTCCGAAGAATTACGTAAATGACTTACGTACGGGGCTAAACGTGGCTGCATGGAGGAAAATTATAAAACTCACTGAGTTTTTATTTCAAAATTGTAAATAATACAAAAACTTAACAAGTTACACGCCGCGATTGTCGGAATTTCCACTTACGTGCGGGGCTAAACGTGGCTGCATGAAAGAGAGTTATAAAACTCGCTGAGTGTTTTCGAAAAAATACAATCAAGGATTTTTAATTGAATTTTCTTTATTGAGCAAAGAAAGAAAATGTCATCAAATACGTATTCTGGGAGGAACAGATAACACGAAAGACGACACTGCTGCGAATAAAACTTGCTGGCGGCTTTGAATCGAACACTCAGTCGGCTTCAAAAAGAAAAGAATCCTAAATTAAATCTCTCCTTAGAGCTCCTCGAAGGCATCTAATAAAAAAGTTGTGGTTAAAGGAAATTAAAAGTTCAAATCCATGTGATCTGGGCATTCGTCACGCATCGGAACTTGTTCACCCATAAATTTACTATGGCCGCCGCTCTACAAAAATATCTAATTTTGGCGTTCCGTGACCAAAACAACTCGTTCAAGATCTCTTTTTAAAGCTCTCGATATGATCTGTATTCAAAACTACATAAGCTTAAGCTTACAAAATTTGAAAATACGTTGCGAAGAAGCCAAATCTATAAAATATCTGCGGTGATTACTTCATAATCATTCACACGTCGCGAACAAAAGGATATGTTGACAAGTCAGTTCGCCCATGGTCCCTTAATTGCAGCATTGTTTCAGTCTTTTGAAGTCTCTTAGAAGTGAATGAGGTCTCTCTCCAAAATATCTCACCTTTTTCAAACCGAATGAAACCGAAATTATTCGGGATGCTTTCGGATGCTACCGAAAGCAATGCCCAAAGGAATAAACTGAGCCTTCAAACTACAACATCCAGCGGGATAAGCCATTTCAGAAAGACACATTTAAAGCGGCGTGAAGTTGTAATGTACGATCCGAATTATAAACATGTTCTATAAGTTTTGCAAGACATACTACACTTCCATCCTAAGATTTACAATCCAAAGGACAATCATAAGATTTACAATCATGTTTTAAAATTTTTGGAAGATATATTTTACTTTTATTATGAGATTTGTGATCTGGAGTACAAACATGCTTGAATACACACGATTTTTCAAAGCAAAACTTACCACCACATCCACACTTAAAATAAGAGATTCCACATTTCTTTCTACAAAAATCACATCTTTTTCTTTTAAATGGATTCATTATACATTATACATATAATAATTTATATGTTATATATTGGTGCCAATAATGATTCAAGGTTTTGGTTCCAGACCGATGTCCCGGGTTTTGGTCTTGGTTCTGCATTTGATTCCTATATTTTTATTCCTATATTTGGTTCCACATTTGATGACAAGGTTTGGATTATATTTTTTGTTTTAGATTTGGTTTATGGTTTGGTTTAGATTTTGGTTTATGGTCTGGTTCAGATTTTGGTTTATGGTTTGGCTCAGATTTTGGTTTATGGTTTTGGTTCAGATTTTATATTTCTAAAATTTGAATCCGATTTTTTGATTTATATTTGTTTCAACATTTGGATTATGGTTTGGTTCCAAAGTTTGAAAAATGGGTTGAGACCCCCAACTACTATACTACTGACCTACATAGTTTTGCAGTAGTTTTCCGCACATACCGAACAATCAGAGTACTCCTTTACCGCGTTTCTATCAATCTAGTGTGTTCAAATCAGGGAAAACTCACGGTCGTTGCAGTGATGAAATAATGCCTCCGGGTCACTTGGTGAGAAACACAATGAAATTTGTGTACTAGCTTTTTCTCTAGCCAAAAATGTTGGTTACACTGATGTTGATGCGGAGAAATATAATAACTATGAAAGGATTGGTGGTGAAGCCGAAAACTAAGATAAACAACAAACGACGTTTATGAATTGGTCTTTCTTTATATACACTTTCCTCTGAGATTCAATTAAAAACCCATCTGTCGCTCTAAGAAAGTTTACATTACTTAGGAGTCAAGCAAGATTAGTAGAAGCCGAAATATCTTGATATGTAATCTAACTACTTCTACATAAATACGGTCAGTTCTCAGAAGTATTCAAAAGCGAGCCTTATTGTAAGGGTTACAACAGTTCCTTCGTTTCCTTCGTTTTATAAGCCAACAGAAATAAGATGATTTCGCGAAAAGGTGAGTCGAGTCAAGTCGTGTTTGTGCGGCACGAGAATAGGAATTAAGTCTAGCTAACTATTCTAACATTACCTCGAAGCCCCAAATGGTGTTGTCTTTACTCTATTCATCACAAAAGACGCAAATACCGAGGTTAACACTTAACGTTAAAAAATACAAAGAAACTAACCTTCAATCACGAAAGTCTAGGAACTCTAGACAGTAATACACCCGGTAGTTTAGTATGACACAGCAGTTCAAGTGCGTCCTCGTGGAGACTTCAACTATGCAAGGACTTGATCGAAAGGGTGTATATATTTAGGCTGATGACGTATATTGCTCAGTGAATTGTCCTGGAAACTAGGCAGGGGAGTGTGAAATGTTTTGTTAGTTATCGGCGGGAGACCTCTAGTTCAAGCAGCGCCGCTTCGCGACTCGGCTTCGCCGCTCAATACTGTTGCCCCCAACGAGAGAAAAACCACTGGCACCCAGGGTATCATTTCACCGTTTAAACCGCCGATTTATGCCGAGTAGAACTGAAGATATCATTATTTTCACTACTCGCCGAGACGCTTAAATTGATAGACAATTAGCAAAAGGCAGGTACAAAAGTCGCAAAAACTTTATCGTGCAAAATTAAGTAGTTATTAAATGTTCACGGTGCATGGTAGAAACTCCGATAATACATCGATCGTTTCTACGGATGTAGATCGTATACGTATCACCGTTTTAAAAAATCACCGATTTGCGCCAATTAATACAACCAAGATATTTTATTTCACTTCCTCTCCGGTGACGCAAAAGCGGCTCAGCAGAACACATCAACAGCAGCACGAAGTTATTGAGAATCTTGGCTCATTATTTATGTTTACCGTGAATAAAAAGTTTAGTCAATTTGCTTCACAATACTTAGTGATACTATTGTTAAAGCTATGAACTTAGATGTGAAAACAATGCTTTTTAAACTGAAAGCAAGTGACGTGTTGTTTACAAACTCGCGCAATACTTAGCAGGAATAGTAGCCGGCGAAATGTGTCGCGAACGTGTTCCACGAACGAACCATTTCTTTCTGAACCAAAACTCCTTGGGGTGGGAGAAAGCTTATTGTTCAAAGACAACATTTCGCTTGGATATTGCTAGCTCTTCAAGAAATAAAAAGATCGCGACGCGGCTTTTCCGCTCTGACACTATTTACACGGCATTGGAGGAGTATCTCCCGTGAACTTCGCGGTAAAATGAAATGTATGCTTAGCGGATTATATTCTTTTCCTAAAAAGGGAGAAAACCAAGCAGTCGTTGCAAGTAAGATGTTTTTACAGTATTCAAATTTGGCTGTAATCGAACGACTCTCGCTTTTTGAGAGTTAGAGGTGAATAACAAAGAAATAGCATCAGGTCAAGCAGAAACAAACCTTTTTGTTAGTGAGGCGTGGGTTTTGGAAATACATTTTCGATTTCTTGATGTCCTTCTGGTTTTAAATAAGATAAGGCTAAAGAACTCCGTTAATATTCCAGCAGTATAAAACAAACGGAGACAACAACTTTCTTTTGTTAATTTTGTTAAATAACCACATTTCTCCATTCAGACTGGGCTTTATTAGTCTATCTATGACTGAGGGTGGCTCCTCGGACTCGGCTCAGTGGTTTTAACCCTATTCAGACTGGGCTTTTTTGGTCTATCTGTGACTGGGGAGGGGGGGGAGGGTGGGCTCCTCGGACCCCCCTCTGTATCTCTGGAACCAATAGTGCTAGGGTCATGAGATTTATACACAATGATCACCTCCGTACAAAGAAGCCCCACACCTAGATTTGACTTGCCACGCCCAACTATGACGTCACAGTCACCTCATATTTCGATTTTACAATTTTTCTTATTATTTTTCCACTTAGATACGTAAAATATCAATAATATTGGCAAAGTCATCTTTTTTTTGTTATCCTTTCTTATGAACTAATAACAAGGAAACACTTGTACAGCGAGAAAAAGCAATAGGAAACAATAAAAATTAAAATTGGAAATGGTTGTCCGCCATCTTGGATCCGCCATCTTTGATCCGCCATCTTGGATTTCCGTTTTTTTGTTAAAATTATAATTTAAAGCAACTTCCAAAGGGGAAAAAGCTCAGAATGTATAAAAGAAGTATCAAACTAATGTTTATTACCTAAACAAATAACTTTGGAAGTGTTATTCGGAAAATAGAGCACCATATTTATCAAAGCAAAAAGTGACAAATTTTACCCCGCCCCTCCCTCCCCGAATATTTGATGTTGAAACATTTTGATGTCATTCAAAAACTAGTCCCAAGCAAAGACCATTTTAACAAGAAAAAGCACTACAAGTATAAAAACGCGATCTTAAAACAAAAAATTCACCATTTTTTAAATTTTCCAAAACCTCTGTGTCAGAAACTGGTTGCCATGGTAACATGATTAATCACATGGACATGATAATTATACCAAAATGATCCTAGATAGATTTTAGGAAAAGTCAGAAAATTTCATCGTCATAGCTCTTTCGGTGTAGGAGTTATCACAATTTTGCCGGAGGGGGTGTTCGAAAAGCCACCCCCCCCCCCAGTCTGAATAGGGTTAACAGACAATCAACTTAACTTATTTGAATGTTTACAAAATTACTGTAGCGCGACTTCATTTATGACGATTGAAATGATAAGAAGCTCAGGTGACGCTAGGGATTTATCAAATGATAGACTGATGGCGTTAAATAGCTCAGAGAATTGTTTTGCCAACTTGGTTGGGGTGTTATGAAATGTTTCCTCAGTTACGTTTTAAGCCGGGTCAAAGAGAAACGAACTTTTTTGCATACTCGTGAGACGTGGCTCTGGTAAGTATACTTTCGGTTTCGTGCTGTCCCCCAGGTTTCGTGCAAAACATCAACGGAAGCATATCACAACAATGTAAAAACAAAGCGGAGCCAACAAAGTTCTTGAATATTAGCCGACGTGAAGTTGAACTCAGTTAATTTGTCAAATAACTGCACTGCTCCATTTGCAACCACAACAGACAATCAACATGTTTACCGACGCGTAATTACTGTAGCGTGACTTCATTCACAATAACAATTGAAATGTTAAGAAGCATCGGTGACGCTACTGATGTATAAACATGAATTTATTAAGTTTATAACTTGCACCTGGTGAGAAAGTCATGTGTTTTCATGCTTACTCTGGCTACGAGCAAGAGAGGACGAAGGCTAAAAAGCTAAAATAGAGAAATAAAAAAATCTATAAAACCATTGTGGCTCCTGGTAAAACCAATTGAAAGCCTTACCGGACGGAGGAAAAGGATAAATTTAATGGCCAATATCACGGTTAGACAGGAGTAACCTTCTTCAATGTAGCCCCTGAAGAAGGTTAGTTCTGCCTAACCGAAATATTGGCCGTTAAATTTATCATCGCTTTTTAGCCGTTCAGTCAGGCTTTTAATTGATTTTATAGTTAACCTTACAATGCTGATCCTGATCTAAACAAAGATCGGGCTTTACTGCGCTGCTGTTTGTACAAGTGGTCATTGCATTAACATTACAGTTTGCCCTCCCCCCCCCCCCAAAAAAAAAATCGTCTGGCGTGATCATCCTCGGAAGCCCAGGAGCTCGGATGGACTCCCATAAAGGACAGGCTTCTCGTCGGAAAATTTTGAAAGGAACTAAGAGGGGCACAGATCCTGTTTCGTGGGCGTGGCTTGAATGTTTTCACCCCTCAGAGATACCAGTTCTAAAATAACACATTATCTCCTGTTAATGTTTTTATTTTCAATACCCTAAAAGTTAATACAAACGCCCTCGCTGTGGAACTTTGGAGGCTGACCATTCTAAGAGGTACCAAAACCGCTTTTTAACTCCCCTAAAAGGTATGACGACTACCCTCCGTCATTTGTATATATGAGTGCCTCCATTCCCCGGGCCCAAGGACCGAGGGTTGGTGGCAGCGAAAGAGGATCTTTATTAAGAAATATCGATACCGTCTTTAGTCAAGGGCTTACTACGATTTGCTGTTCTTTTTAAATCTTCCTGTAAGGAGCTAAGCCAGTTTGACACATCAAGAGACGGGGCGCATCTCACATTAGTAAAAGGTACATGGGAGACTCGAGAGTAATTAAGAACCAGTCCACGTAACGTTCAAGTAATTTTTGAAATGACCAGATACAACCCTACCTCAAACTTTGCATGCTGAAAGGTATTCATG
>JAEMPF020036985.1:0-11442 GCA_022496165.2 Catalaphyllia jardinei | reverse complement strand
GGAGGTCGGAGGCTTGATCTTCTTTCGGGAAGGCATGAGTCACTTCTGGGTGACTGGATGCTATCTTGTGAAGGCGTAGATTGGCCTTGGCTAGCATATGGTGAGGAGGTGTTTCCAAAGACATGGACTTTCATACGGTACTCAGTCAGCTCTCCGTTTGGATCATTATCTTTGTACCAAAAGAACCGCAGTAGGTCTCTGTGTTGATCTTGAACTAGAAAGGAGTGGAACATTTGTTCAATGTCCGCCATAAAGGCCACAGTGTCTTGACGGAAGCGTAGCAGGACGCCTAGTAGGTTGTTCGTGAGGTCAGGTCCTGAGAGCAGTATCTTGTTCAGGGAGATTCCTTTGGTTTCAGCTGCAGAGTCAAACACCACACGTATTTTATCTGGCTTTTGGGGGTGGTACACTCCAAAGTGGGGTAGATACCAGCGTGGAGTAGAAGGGCTTATCTCTGGTGCAGGTTCTGCGTGACCCTTTTCGAACAACTTCTGCATGAAATCAAAGTAGTGCTGCTTTGTTAATGGTTTCTTTTCGAGTGTCCGACTAGTCGACTTGAAGCGTTTGACTGCGTCTTCTCGATTGTTGGGTAGCCTGCTGAGTTCGTCACGGACAGGTAGGGGCGCCTCCCAGCTACCGGCTTCATTCCTGGCTAAGGAACTGTTCATGATGTGAATAAACTGTCGGTCCTCCACCGACGTTCCTGGTCTGTTGTCGTCTTTGGTGGAAGCAAAGACATTGTCGCCCAGTCCATCTTCAAAGCTGCCTTTGAAGAAAGTTCCTTTCTTTTTTCCGCTCTCCAAATAAGAGGTGGAGTCTGCATGTGAACTGTGCTTCACGTGAAGCCGGTTGCTGCAGGGTAGCAGAAAGGAGGGTCGGCCATTGTCGAGAACTTGTGTTCTGTAAGAGGAGACCTCAGCGGGCTTATGGGCACCATCTAGACAGACGTTTCCTAGCACCACCCATCCCAGGTTGAGGCGTTGAGCCCATGGTGCATTTCTTGGTCCATTTCGGGACTCGTGAACTTTGTGAAGGGGGGGTGTGTCTCTTCCGACAAGCAGGAGAATCTCAACTTCCGGGTCTAGCTCTGGAATCTTCTCGGCGATTCCCCTTAGATGCGGGTGGGCTCTTGCCACTGCGGGAGTTGGAATTTCTTCTCTACTGTCTGGAATAGCACTATATTCTGTCAGGATGGGCAGCATATGACTCTGTGTGCCATCAAGGGATTCGATAACAACGTTCCGGGCACGTCTCCCCTGGACCTGACTCGTCCCTGAGCACGTTTTCAGCACATAAGGTGTGGCTTCCCCATCCAGGTTGAGTAGATCAAACAGTTTCGGCTTGGCAAGTGAACAGTTGCTTTATCATCGATGACCACGTATGCCTTGATTTTGTTCTCAGGTTGACCGTCAGCATAAATGTTTGCAAGGCAAATCTTTGCACAGGACCTGGCTTCAATTGTGTCTCCACACACCTCGGTGCAGCTAGATGTCACAGTGGGCTCCCCGCCATGCTGGTGGGCATCTGCTGCCGCTGCTGGCTGGCTGGGGTTTGGCTGGCTGGGGAGTCCCGCGTGCAATGCTGAAACGTGCTTATCGCTGTGACACTCGGAGCATTTGACCTGTACTGTGCAATCCTTTGCAAGGTGGCTGGTCGTGGCAAGGCAGTGGAAGCATATTCTGTGCTGGCTAAGCAGATTCCTTCTATCCGTGAGAGGCATCGCCCTGAAGGCACGGCATTTACTAAGTGGATGCGACAACTTGTGAACGACACACCATTTGGTAGGGTCTCTTGTAGACGGATTGAGTGCAGGATCTGTGATGTCGGTCCTGAAGGCTGTCAACCCTTGCCCGAAGGGCGGCGTGTCAGTGGGTCTGATTGGAGGCCTGGCAGGTGGCTTAACGGGTGGCTTGACAGGCGGCTTGACTGGTGGCTTGACAAAGGGTTTCCATGATTGACTTTTCGACTCTTGGCTCTCCATGGACAGGTATGGGTCGTTCTGCTCTCGCGCAACCTCTTGAATGAAGGAGGAAAACTCCCGAAATGGAGGATAGTCGACGTGATGTTGGGTTTTGTAGCGATAAGCGTGCCTTTGCCATCTTCCTTGGAGATCTTGAGGTAGCTTGACAAGCACAGGTTTCAGGAAGGCAGGTTCGTCGAGGATCTTGAGGCCCGCAAGACCACCATCTTCTTTCGCACACTGCAACTCCAACAGTAAGTCCCCTAGTTCTTGCAGACCTTTGTTATCCTTTGATGCCAATGCAGGGAACATGGTTAGCTTGTTTAATTGCACATTAGTAATCACTGCAGTAGAACCAAAACGTTCGCCTAACTTTTTCCAGGACTCTCTTACCCCAGCAGATGGATTCTCAATGTAGGCATTACGGAGCCGCTGTACAAGTCGTTTAGACTCTCCGGTCGTGTACTCGAGCATCAGAGCCAACTCCTCATTTGCGGTGATGTTAACATCGCTAGTCATGTTCTTAAACGCTGCCTTCCAAGTGTTGAAGTTTTCAGGGCGATTGTCAAACTTCTCAATTTTGTTCGCGATCAGTTCCCGTCTAGCCATGAACTGAATGAAGCAGTCCATGCGGTCAGCTGGATCAGAGTATTGAGCAGTTCGGCTTGGTGTGAATGGCGGAGCTCGAGGGTCGGGCATTTCTTTCTTAGGCATAAAACCAGGAACCGTGAAGCGTGACAGGTCAAGTTCTTGGCCTTGAGGTGTTTCTTCCTTAACTGAGCGACTCGAAAAACCAGGGGCGGTGAGGCGTGACGCTTCGGGTTCTTGACCACGAGGATCAGATTCGTTCAGCTGGCTGTTGATAAAATTCCGGACGCGTTTACTGGGTTCTTCGAGCGGCAGATCTGGTAGCTGATCTTCGTTACGGACTCTGAGTTCCTCGTCGATGGCCTTAGCTCGCGCCACTGCTGCAGCTGCCTCTTGATCAACGCGTAAACATTCCAGCCGTGCTTCCTCTTCTCGTTTTCGCCTAGCAAAGGCCAATTCGTCTTCTTGCCTTTTCCTTTCCTCGAGTTCCAGCGCCACCGCAGAGTTGCATTGATGTTCGTTTATTTTTCTTTGCATTTCGGCCTTTTTCAAAGCTGCGGCCGCTTCGCCTCTCGCATGAGCTCGAAGAGTACTCGATGACATCGAACCCCTTGAAGCAAGTGATCCGGAACGAGCAGATCCTAACTCTTGCAAAATATCATTCTTGCGATCGATTCCATCGTTAATTGCCGCTTGGACGATTTCCTTCCGTGTTCTCATAATTTCTTCTAGCCGTTGACGTTCCTGGCGATGTTCAGGCGAGCTGGTGCAAGCCGTAAAGTCCATTAAAGAGACCCAAACGAGTTGGCATTCGTTGAAGGCAGAGCGTAATACTCTTACCGCTTTGCGAAGAGCTTCGACGGAGTCTGGAGTTCCCTGGAGCTTTGAGATCGCCCCTGCAGTTTCTTTCCAAAGCCTTTCAAGTTTTACAGTGTCTTCTTGAAGTCTGTTGGCGATCACTTTGGCGCTTGGTTTTGAAACTCGTTTCGGCCGAGTTGAGTCTTCGTCTTGCTTACCGCCATCTTGGATTTCTTTGCTTTCGAATTGAAGCGTGCGTCCTTCGCTTTCGGTTGACTCATGCATTTCCCTCGAGGTTCCAAGGTTTCTTGTTGAAGCAGAAAATGAAAGGCTGAAACCTCCCAGACGGTCGGCTGAGCTGTGGATTGCGTCCTCGATGTTTCGTGGCTCGAGTTCCATATCCACGAGGTCAACATGGTCGCGTTCGTCTCCCGGCGTGAAGTTTCTCTTTTCACTGTTCTGTTCCTTCGAACCCTGATCCATAGGTTTAAACAAACGAGACGTGGGCTCTTCTACAGCAGTGTAACCAGATTTATTAAAGAAATTTTAGCGGTGAAAAGAGAAATCGTTTTCACCGGTGAGCACGACTTCCAAATCCCCGAAAAATCCCATGAATGAATAAAAATCCCTCCCATGATACCTAGTGAGAAATACAATGCACTTTGTATACGTAACTAATGCGTTTAACGCAAGAAGCGTGACAGAACATATTCAGCAAATATGGTTGGATCGTTCCGTTAAAAGATAAGAAAGGTGAATCTGTCACTGAAGCATTCAAAACAATATTCAAGGAAGGCAGAAAACCACAATATATTTGGGTTGACAAGGGAAAAGAGTTCTATAACAAACATTTGAAAGACCTATTAGAGAAAAATGGGATACAAATGTACTCAACTGAAAATGAAGAGAAGTCATCAGTAGTTGAAAGATGGAATAGGACAATTAAATCCAAAATGTGGAAACAGTTCACAGTTCAAGGTAATACAATGTATCTAGACATGTTACCTGAACTGGTAAAACAATACAACAACACAAAGCATTCAAGCATAAAAATGACACCAGTTGAGGCTTCAAAGAAAAAGAATGAGGGTACAGTTTACTTCAATCTATATGGTGATATGGAACATCAAAACAGAAACCAAAATTGAAAATAGGTGATCAGATCCGAATATCTAAGTATAAAAGGAATGTGTTCGACAAGGGTTATACACCAAATTGGACAGAAGAAATGTTCACAGTTGATAAGATCCAATACACCAATCCAATCACATACAAAATAAAGGATCTCAGAAATGAAGATATTCAAGGGAATTTCTATGAACCTAAATTATTAAAAGCCACGCAGGATGTATTCCACATTGATAAAGTCATTCGCAGAGATTATAAGAAGAAACAAGCTTTGGTGAAGTGGGAGGGATATAGTGATGATTTCAACAGTTGGATTCCTATGAAGGATTTAGGAAATATATGAAAATGATATAAGAACAAGTTATGTAATCTTGTATTGATAAGATGATATAGTATGATTATCATATTATATCACGAATTACAGTTATCAAGACTGATTATTGCTATCTATTGGTAGCCAAAAATATTATTATTTTTGGGTATTGCACTTTTTTCCGTGGTAATACTTGGTGTTATTCTTGATTACTTTACTGCATTTGGAACATTTGTATTCTTTATTCCACCATTCCAATCGGTGTTTCTTTTTTTCTTCGTCTGAGACTCTTCGTGGTCTTATATTTGCTGTTTTCTTGTAGTTGTTTGGTAAGTCATCTTGTTTGATATATTCGAATGTATAAGAATGACCATCTTTCTTCGATATACCTGATTTACAATTGTTGATACCCTCACAGACCATTTTAACGATGCCAGTATTTATTTGAAGATGTTGTTGGATGGCGTACATGCTGTTGAAGAATGTCACTTCATTTGTATCTTTGTTGGTGGCTTTTATACATTTTCTATTTTGATGATTTTTGGTAGCGAATGTATAATCCCGATCCTTAGCCGCTTTCTTACAATTTTCTTGTTGTGTAACAAGCTGTAAATTACATAAGCGATTGTCTTCTTTATTATTATTAATGTGATCGATTACTTTTCCTTCTGGTAGGATACCATTATAACACTCGAAGACAAATCGATGGGCTTGATAACCCTTAACCCCAGATTGGCCATGTTTTCTCACACAAACATTCAAGTAACCTCTATGAGTCTTATTCCCTTTGTGGGGTACTTTCTTAATGATATTGATGATGTTTCCATCACTGTCTGCAGCATATAAGTCATAAGTCGGATGAACATAAAAAACGCACTCATTTATTGTAATTTTCGTCATTATAATATAAATTATAACCAAATCCTTATATCACTTTCGAAAAAAATTTTTGAATTCTAAAACGATATAAAGACTTGGCACAATATAAAATTATTATGGAAAAAATTATCTCAACATATGGTATGAACACCCGCGATCTCTCAAAACTAACCAAATCTCAACTGATCAACATGCTGTTGAAGCAGAACGAGAAAATAAAACTGTTGTTGAAAAAGCCAGTCCCAACTCCTAGGAAAAATGTAAAACAGATGGTGCAGGATTATGAAGACAAAATCATACCTCCACCACTGGAATTCAGGGATGATTACAAATCGGTCTCAGCTCCGAGGACAAAAAAAACAATCCCATTTCCAAGAAAAAATGTGAAGAAGATGGTGCAGGAATATAAAGACAACATGATTAAACCAGTCCCATTACCAAGAACTAAAAAACCAGTCCCACTACCAAGATCCAAGATAGAGGAAACTGCTAGGGCCTTGAAGGGTTACACAAAGTCTTTTGAAATCAGCATCAGAAAAAACAAAGATCCTCTTGAGCAACTGCAAAACACGAGAAAAGCAGTTGAATATCCTATTGTGAGGATGCTTACATCTATGAAAGGTCTAAAATTCGTTGAAACACTCAATGTGACATTCAAAAAATTAGCAAATAATGAAATAGTGTACAAAACCGCACACTTCAATAGCAAACCTCAAACCATCATCAATAACACAGAAAACCCTGGAGCATTAGAATTATCAAAACCACAAATCCTGAATATGATAGCTCAATGGATTTCTGAAGGTTCTGGTTGGACTATTGAATCTGTTGACAATCATTATCTTAATACTGTACAGTATCAACCAATGAAAGGCTCATCATATATTGAACTTCCCCCAGAACTCAGAAACAGTGCAAAGGGATTGATTAATATGAAAAATGAGGATAATGAATGCTTCAGATGGTGCCACATCAGACGATTAAATCCTCAAGATAAAGATCCACAGAGGATCAAAAAATCAGACAAGGAATTGAATTTCCAGTAACCACTAAGCAATACAATAAAATTGAAAAGCAAAATGAGATTAATATTAATGTATATGGATACGAAAACAAACAACCATAACCAATATTTGTTTCAAAAGAAAAAATATGACAAACATATGCATTTATTATTAATAACTGAAAATGATAATAAACATTATGTTTTAATTAAAGATTTCAACAGGTTCATGTTCAACCAAACGAAGTATGAACATAGGAAGCATTTTTGCGCGCATTGTCTCCAGTGCTTCAGCTCTGAAAGAGTCTTGAACAATCACAAAGATAATTGCATTGAAGTAAATGGAGCACAAGCAGTGAAAATGCCTGATCCTGATAACAATATCCTAAAATATAATAATCATAATAAACAACAACCTATGCCATTTGTGATTTACGCTGACTTTGAGGCCATAACAGAAAAGATATCTGGTTGCCAACCCAATAACAACAAATCATTCACAGAAGCATACCAGAAGCACACAGACTGTGGCTATGGCTATAAGGTTGTCTATTGTTATAATGATAAATATAGCAAACCTGCTAAAACGTATAGAGGTGAAAAGGCAGTTTTCAAATTCATGGAAGCTATGTTGGAAGAAGTCAAATATTGTAAGAGAGTGATGAAAAAAAAATTCAATAAACCATTGAGAATGACAAAAGAAGATGAAAAGCAATTTCAAAAAGCTGAAGAATGTCATATTTGTGATAAAAAATATACTGATAAAGATATTCGAGTTCGAGACCACTGTCATATCACCGGTAAATATAGAGGATCCGCTCATCAAGATTGTAATTTAAAACTTAGAGTAAACCCAGAAGAAGTAAAAATACCTGTTATATTCCATAATCTCCGTGTCTATGACTCTCATTTCATCATGCAGGAGATTGGAGCCATTGTTAAGAAACATGCATATACAAATAAGAAAGGTGAAAAATGTCAAATGAACATCAATGCTATACCTAACAACATGGAAAAGTATATGGCGTTTATGCTTGGCAATCATCTGACCTTCATTGATAGTTTCCAGTTCATGAGTTCTAGTCTAGAAAAACTAGTGAGTAATATACCAAGAGAATCATTAAAATACACCTCTGAAGTATTTGAAAGTCAAGAGCTTGATCTGATGGCTAGAAAAGGAGTTTACCCTTATGATTATATGGACAGTTTTGATAAGTTTAAGGATTTATGGCTATAAGGTTGTCTAATGTTATAATGATAAATATAGCAAACCTGCCAAAACGTATAGAGGTGAAAAGGCAGTTTTCAAATTCATGGAAGCTATGTTGGAAGAAGTCAAATATTGTAAGAGAATGATGAAAAAAAATTCAATAAACCATTGAGAATGACAAAAGAAGATGAAAAGCAATATTTGCGATAAAAAATATACTGATAAAGATATTCGAGTTCGAGACCATTGTCATATCACCGGTAAATATAGAGGCTCAGCCCATCAGGATTGTAATTTGAAACTTAGAGTAAACCCAGAAGAAGTAAAAATACCTGTTATATTTCATAATCTCCGCGGGTACGACTCTCATTTTATAATGCAGGAGATTGGAGCTATTGTTAAGAAATATGCTTATAAAAATAAAAAAAGGTGAGGAGCAACAGATGACCATCAATGCTATACCCAACAATATGGAGAAATATATGGCTTTTATGCTTGGTAATAGCTTAGTTTTCCTCGACAGTTTTCAATTTATGAGCTCCAGTCTAGAAAAACTAGTGAGCAATATGTCGAAAGAATCATTGAAATATACATCAGAAGTATTCAATGGCAAAGAGCTAGATCTGATGACTAGAAAGGGAGTTTATCCTTATGATTATATGGATAGTTTTGATAAGTTCAAAGAACAGCTGCCATCAAAAGAAGAATTCTACAGTATTTTAAACAATGAACATATATCAGAAGATGATTACAAACATGCTCAAAATATTTGGAATAAATTTAATTTGAAGAATATGGGTGAGTATCATGACTTATATTTGAAATCAGATATCTTACTATTAGCAGATGTATTTGAGAATTTCAGGAAAACATGTTTAGAATATTACAAATTAGACCCATGCCATTATTTCACATCCCCTGGTTTGTCGTCGGATGCTATGTTGAAGATGACTAATATCAAATTAGAACTCATGACTGATATTGATATGTTCCAGTTCATTGAAATGGGACTGCGTGGTGGTATCAGCTATATAGCCAATCGTTATGGTAAAGCAAACAATAAATACATGAGAGAATACGATGAGAAGGCGCCCTCAAAGTATATCATGTATCTTGATGCTAATAACCTTTATGGTTGGGCTATGAGTCAGTATCTACCAACAGGTGGATTCAGATGGATGACACAAAAACAGATTGATAAGATAAATCTAGCCAAGTACAAAGAAGATAGTGAGAAAGGTTTGATACTGGAAGTAGACTTGGAATACCCTGAAGAACTGCATGACCTTCATAATGATTATCCACTAGCAGCAGAAAAGGTAAAAGTAGCAAATGATATGCTATCTGATTACTGCAAAAAAATATCTGAGAAATATAATATATCAACCGGTCTGGTCCACAAGCTCATACCAACCTTGAGGAAAAAAGAAAAGTACGTTTTACATTACAGGAACCTCCAATTATATATTGATATCGGTTTGAAGGTTACCAAAGTCCATCGAGTACTTAAGTTCAATCAATCCCCTTGGTTAAAACAGTATATTGATTTCAATACCGAGAAACGGAAAAAAGCTAAGAATGCCTTTGAAAAGGATTTCTTCAAGCTTATGAACAACAGCGTATTTGGAAAAACGATGGAAAATATTAGACAGCGAGTAGATGTGAGATTGGTAACTGATGAGAAGAAATTGTTAAAATTAACCAGTAAGCTAACATATGTCAGTAGTAAGATCTTCAATGAGAATCTGGTGGCTGTGCATAAAATCAAAGAAACCCTTACTCTGAACAGGCCAGCATATGTAGGGATGTGTATCTTGGATCTCAGTAAGACATTGATGTATGATTTCCATTACAATTATATTAAAGAGAAATATGGAAGCAAAGCCAAGTTGCTATTTACGGGCACAGATAGCTTGACTTATGAGATTGAAGCAGAAGATGTGTATCAAGACTTCTGGAATGATAAACATAAGTTTGATAATAGTGATTAGTCCGAGAGCTCGCCGTATTTTGACAAGACAAATAAAAAAGTAATCGGAAAATTCAAAGATGAAGCAGCAGGAATCCCCATTAATGAATTCATCGGTCTACGATCCAAAATGTATAGTTATATTAAGGATAATCAACAAGGAGGAAAGACTGCCAAAGGAATCAAGAAGAATGTCATCAAGAAGAACATAACACATGAAAACTACTCTTCAATAATAAACAGATGTATCATAAGATGAAAACAATTAGAAGTGAGAACCATAAACTTGGTAGTTATGAAATCAACAAAGTATCACTCAGCTGTTTTGATGACAAAAGATACTTGCATGAAGATGGAATAACAAGCTACGCTTACGGACACAAAAATATTAAAAATTTTCATAAATAATTTTCTTAATTTTCTTAATTTTCATAATCTCAAAAGTTGGTTACAAAAGTTGGTCACAAAAGTTGGTTACAAAAGTTGGTTATAAAAATTGGTCATAAAAGTCGGTCACAAAAGTTGGTTATAAAATTGGTCATTAAAGTCCGTCACAAAAGTTGGTTACAAAAGTTGGTTATAAAAGTTGGTTACAAAAGTTGGTTACAAAAGTTGGTTGCAAAAGTTGGTTCCAGACTGATGTCCCGGGTTTTGGTCTGGCTCCATATTTGGTTTGGTTTTTCCAGCAGTTGATTAATTGTTGGAAAAATAGTTGAAAAATACAACACAAAAATCCAACGCAGAAAACAATATGGAAAAATGCGCTGGAACCGCTAAGTACTATACTACTCACCAATTTCCGCCATATTTGAAGTGGTCGGCAGGTTTCACAGTTTTTGCGAATTTTTTAGAAAACAAAAGTAGATCTAAGCAAAAAGATTATATGAGGAAAGTCATTTTTTTGGACCATGTGCCACCACTCACTCGGTCACGAGAAAAAGGCGCTCTTAATTGTTTCTGGGCGTGAACTAGTTTTTCCACACGCTGTCGCTGCTAATTGTTATAAATGATACATATTTTTATTATCCTCATTAGTGTCATCAATATTGTCGTTTCAAATTGTTTGAGTTATGAGAAATTTCTTATTTGTACAGTTTCTATTTTATCAAGCACCATTACGGGCTCTGCTTTTAAACTTGCGCCTGGATGTTATATTGGGAACAGTTTAATAAATCTGAAGACAAATTATGCCGAGCATCCACACGTTTATTTATTGCTTTCTACCTATTTGTTAGCAATCAGACTGATTGTGAATAAGGGGGAGGGGGGGGGGGGGGGGCTCTTACTGACAATTTTAATTGTACATTTTCTAGCACTGGATTTTAGTCATATCCTTCTCGTATTTCTTATGAGTGTTTTGTTATTCACGTCCTTCAGTAGGAGCATACTTTGTATCTCAAAGGCTCGGTATAGCATAAGGTCAATCTTTGTATCTTGTAGTTTAATCATGACAAAGTCTCACTAGCAAACCTTGAAACCAGACGATTAATTAACTCCGTTGTAGTTACGTTTTGCTCAAAAGCATTCTTGTTTTAGATTGGATTAAATTAATATACGTTTGCTTAAGCTCTAACCTGTTGCTCGTTTTTATCAT
>JAEMPF020036984.1:0-11443 GCA_022496165.2 Catalaphyllia jardinei | reverse complement strand
CAATCAAAATGTCAGTTAGTACAAACCAGTTACACAGAACGAATTAAATTGCTCTTGTTTTTGCCATATAATAAACATATTATTAACCGAGCTAAGTCGGTCTGCATGGGAGAATCTTGATCTCGTTCTTGTGCACAGACCTCACTGAGTTTGGTCTGTACTTACGACCTCGGTCAAGATTCTCCCATACAGACCTCCTGCTCGGTTAATAAGAGCTAATTATTCTTGCTGTCGATATCTCTAGAAAAAATCATCGTTAACTCCCCTCCGTTCTCTTTTAGTTCTTGTTGTTGCACTTCAGTTTGTTTGAAGTTATTAAAGAAGATTTCAGCAATTTTTTGGACTCAAACTTTTTCGTTTATATCAAGGTACGCGTAATAATAATTATTATAACAATAATAATAATTATCATAACAATAATAATAATAATTATAACAATAATAATAAAATAATAGTTAATAACTCTTTATTGGGCTCTTTCAAATTGTCGTTAAATATTTTTGCACCTTGAAATGGCGCGTAAAACGGATTATATTGAAATTAAAGTTCTATATAGAGAACTAAATAACCAGTGGTATTCTTGTTAGCACCGTACTATTCATTCACGTCATAATGTAAGCCGTATGTATTGCCTGCAGGTAAATAAAAAGAAAACAGCTATAACAGCATTTATCAAAACCTGGATCATTAGATAACGCGGTTCGAGCGATTTCACTGGCTTAACCATCTTTGGTTATAAGCCATGCCCTACAAATATGCTAGTATTTTACTCGCGTTTGTTGGATATGATATAGCCAACTCGGCGAGTCACAACTCAAGTGACAGCAGAAAATACAACTGAGTTGGCAAGCTACCGGTTTCACTCCCACAGAAACAACATCTCCAAATTCCATTTCGCCCAGGATAGAGAGCCTTAGGTCATAAGTGATCATACGACTACAACTATGACTCCGACGCTAGTAAAAACCAGCCTTTAGTTGGCTTCCTACCTACCTTAACGACAGTTACCATCGTTACCGTCTAACTACCTGACACATATCAACCGAGTTAGCCTACCTACCTACACATTTTCATACCAATCTAGCTAGGCTAGTTAGCTATCACCCCGTGTAGTTGGGTATTTAGCGAGCTAACTTAACTACCCACTTACTTTAAACGTAACCCACTTCCAGATGGCCACCATCTAACTAGCCGTCCGCCGGCCTGTCTCTAGGCCTTCCTTGTCGTCACCTTTCTTCCATGGTAATAAAATGGGTTTAGGTATTCATATATAAGTTCCTTGTTCTTAAATTGTGTCATTCACATTTAATTTTGGAATTAAAATATTGTTTTACTTTCCATTGTTGATTAAACGTTTTCTTGCTGACTTTGACCGCAGGTAGTTGGTATGGAGCTTATGTTTTATCTGCCCTGGTGTCGTTAATGACAGTGGCTCATTTTTTGAAGTGCCACAGGTATGCTTTACCTTATTAAAGGACACTTTCCCTCCAGATCACCGATGAAAGAATCGAATGGTTAGATAGATACGATGCGCGATATAGCCAAATTATGCTTTAGGCTTATGGGTGTCCAAAGTTTGCACAGTCTTAATGATTGTCCAGAAGATTCGTATTAACGGTGACCTTACGTAGTCACGTGAAATAAAAGATATCTAATCTAATCAGTCATTTTGGTCGGTTTGGCAAAAGCTGAGAAGTGATATGACCCATTCCTTAAAAGCTTGCCAGAAAAGGGAGGCTACTCTGCAGTCCAGAAAAGACTGATTAAACATGAAGTCACGACAGCCATATTGGTGTTCTAACACAATGAAACGGCGGCCATGTTGATGTACGACCAAACCAATCCTGCGGTTTCTTATGTAAACACTTCTTTGTGTTCACGAGAGTGGCCACGAGAGTGCATGAAAGCGCTCTGTTAATGGATCAGTGTTACTTATTCTTTTCTTTTTTCTGAAGCGGCAAAGGTCATTAAAAGTCACTGAGTATCTGATGCTATATACACTTATCTAGTGATTTGTTAGCCTTTTTAGGAGTTTAAGTGTTGGGGAAAGTGCTTACGTAAATGTTTGTTGGTTCAGTTCAGATAATCAGTCGTCTAGATACCCAATGTAAGTTTCAGATGTCAGTTTACACTTTTCTGGAAGCCATGTTGGTGGAGCACAAATCTTCACCAACGTGGCGTCTCCGTACTGGGCTTTGTAAATTTGCGGAAAACATTTCGACCGATATCTGACGTTTGGCAAAACGCAGAGACCTAAAACTTGGAGAAGCGCTTTTTTTACCTATCTACAATAATTTTACAATTTCTTGCATTTATTCACTGAATAGATTTTGATCTATTTTTCGTTGACCGTGAAAACGATCTATATTGGGAATTAAATCGGCGGCTTTTTCCTTTTTTTCAGTCGTTGTAAAAGAAACCGCGAGACCGACATTAATCACAAAGGCGATGGCCATAAATGCACAGCTTGGCGGATAAGACACCAGAAGGACTCGCAACAACATTGACTTCAAATCCTAATACATTGAACAATAATAATTTTCCAATACGATATAGCAATAATTTTGGAAATTCTTAAGTGAAACCTAAAACTAAAGGGAATTGCAACGGATCATTTATCGCAGTTCATTTATCGCAGTACTATAAAGGGTTGAGGAATTGTACACTAGTCCTTGAGCTGCGCGCGTTGCGAAAAAGATTTGAAGGATAATAAACACGATAGCCTCCATTTGGGGCGAAAATATTCCCGGATATTTGTCCTTGGACATTATCTGTTCCTCGAAGCTCAAAGTTTTCCTCGAGCTACGCTCTAGGAAAACTGTTTGCTTCTCGGAACAGATAATGTCCACGGACAAATATTTTAGCATATTTTCGCGCCAAATGGAGGGTATTGTTTATATATATTTTCTTTGGTTATAGAGATCACGTGCTTCAGCTTTGTCGTGGTCAACGAGACTTTATGCAAAATGTGTGCCTCTCACCTGCATCTTTTGTGGTAAGCAATACAGTGACATAATCCACAATGCTTGCAAAAAGGATTTCAACAATTCTCTTCTTTTTTAAAGAATAGACAATCATTTTCCGCAGTGCAGTCTATACAAACATGAGAGTTAAACTTTGGGCCTGTGAAATTCCTGGTGGTCCCGGTCGGAAAAAAAAACATGAGTAAATTTAAGGGAGTTAAATATATAGAATTATCAAAATTATGCCCTCCTTTAAAAATTTTGACAAAAATAGAAATGATGCGAAAGGTATCCATCCTTCTTGAACGTTAAGCACGTGGTGCCTTACTATAGTGCTATTTTTTATATTGTAGGGAAGGAGTCTCTCCTTTACCGGCTATCAAATAGCCCATGCTTTGTGGGGTTAGTATAGTAGTGGCTTATTTCCAAGCTATGCTTTGCCGGCCCTGTTTTGTATAGGAATTTGGTCTGTTCGAGAAATTATTAGGAATAAACGCTTGGAGGTACATACAAACTCCCACCCAGGCGGGATGGATGCAGTTCGGTTTGAACATGTCATATTTTCTTTCGTTTAAGAGATAGCCCATTGATTGGTCTAAAAGGAAAAAGTATTTTTGTTGGTTGTTACATCATATCAGAGGTAGCACATGACGTCGTTAAGTCCGCTATAAGGAAATTAGAAAATATATATACATTACACCGCGAAAAGTTGCAGGCGTCGAAAATATAACAGATAAAATAATATTAGACGATGCCTGACCTCCCGAGTTAATGTCTATTATTAAAAACTAGATCTGATTGGACAATACAATTCGAGAAGTTTCATTGGCCTAGCCATAGTAAGTAAGTAAGTAAGCAAAATCTTTATTTAAACTCGGTTAAAAAAACTCCATCATTAGTTATGAGCCATTATACTATACTCTACCAATATGGTTAGCGTACGCATGATTTTTGGACAGTTATTTTAAATTCTAGTTTAGTTTTCTATAGTTTGTCAATTATTCCTTTAGCGCTCATTGGATATGAGATTGGCGCCACGAGACTCGTTGCTATCTATCATCCCATAACGTGGAACAATACACCATTTTCCTAATGATCAGTTCCTTTTGAATTGTGGGTGGATCCAGTCCTTTGTGGGGACAAACGGCCAGTTTAGGACATAATTTGAAATTGTAATTTTGCCCGTTTGCCCCCACAAAGGACTGGATCTACCCACAATTCACCAGGAACTGATCATTAGCAAAGTGGTGTATTACAGAGTGTATGCATATGATGTCATGGCAGCCATATTGGCGTTCCAAGACAATGAAACGGCGGCCGGCCATGTTGTCGCACCAAACCAATCCTGTGAGACTACATATGAATGTTGTGCCGCGAAGCACTATGAACACAAATGAAGTAACAGAGAATTAACTCTGAAGTGTAAATTTTAGTGCTAATTTAACCCATGAATAACCCACTGGGCGTTAGCCCTAGTAAAGGGAATCAGAGAACCACACGAGGTAAAGAAAAACCTTTTGACCTCGGTGGGAAACGAACCCACGACCTCCGGATTAGATCTACCGTCACTCTGCCGACTGAGCTGCGAGGTCGGACAGAGAAAGTCGGGTTCGATTTAGATGGTGAATCGCGGCGAAGAGAAAGTAAGGGTACATATGAATGTTGTGCCGCGTAGCACTATGAACACAAATGAAGTAACAGAGAATTAACTCTGAAGTGTAAATTGTCCGGGCCGGACATATAAAGCGGCGAAAAGCGTCGATGTAACATAAAAACAGCTTTCCAAACACAACGAGTTTAATGACAATGTACAGAGTCAGTAGTCATTTTCACAACAAACGATGTCGACCTTTCATCTTGGTTTACAATCTTGTGGCAAGCCGTAATAACCTGTGAAACACAGCAATGATTACCCTGCGAAGCGAAACAAAAAGGCGAAACTAACCAAACAACTTACCATATGATGAAAGGACGGCGTAAGCGAGAGAAATCACAACATTAGCGTAATTTACACGAGCGCTTCACCACGTGCGATTGAAAGTGAACAAGCTACTGAAGCATTATGGCCTTACGTAATCCCTATGGCAAAATCTGGAATCGCGGAATGGACTCGATACAACTGCTTGTTGAGGAATAGCCTCAACATCCCGGGGGGTAGGGCTGAGCGAACCCGAAAACTAACAAATTTAAACTTAGTCTTAGTGTTCAGTGTTCAGGAATGTCAATTTTCACAGCGTTCACATCTTCCCTCTGTTCATCACGTTGCTTCCTCGAGAAGGCACAACTTTGTCACAGGCCGAACAAGTCTCGAGTTCTTCGTCTTCACTTCTGCTGTACGCACACAGAAGTCTTCACCCGGAAACACCCTTGTCACACGCCCTAATAGCCAGCGACTCCTCGGCACGGTGTTGTCCACAACCAGAACCAGGTCGTTCACTGCTAAGTTCCGTTTGTTCAGTAGCCACTTATGGCGTTGCTGCAATGTCGGAACATATTCTCGAATCCATCGAGACCAGAAGCAATCAGCAATGAACTGGGCGTGTCTCCATTGTTTGCGCGAGTACAGATCTTCTTTAGCGAAGACTCCAGGAGGTACAAAGAGGTTTCGGCGTTGTAGAAGAAGATGGTTTGGAGTGAGTGGCTCTAAATCATTGGGATCGTCACTGGAAGGACAAATAGGACGACTGTTCAAGATTGATGTAACTTCTGCAAACACTGTACGCAACGTC
This sequence comes from Catalaphyllia jardinei, assembly GCA_022496165.2. NCBI lineage: Eukaryota > Metazoa > Cnidaria > Anthozoa > Scleractinia > Caryophylliidae > Catalaphyllia > Catalaphyllia jardinei. Next base: position 5,751 of record JAEMPF020036984.1, on the reverse strand, counting down.
TCCAGACCAACCAGAGCACTCGGACCACCGAGAACAGCCTTCAAAGCTTTCCTGACACTTCTAATGAGCCTTTCCCACACTCCTGACATGTGGCTTGCCGCGGGAGGTTGAAAACGCCATTCTGGCAGTGGGCAACTGTACCATTCTACTTCTCGTGAATGTAACTCACTCTTGATGCGTGCTTCATTTAAATCCTGAACCGACCGGCGAAGTTCCTTCTCGGCACCGGTAAAATTTGTACCATTGTCCGACCATATCTCCTTTGGGCAACCACGAACTGAGATGAATCGAACCAAGGCTTGGACGAACGTGTCTGTTTCTAGTGAACTGACATCTTCGATGTGTATTGCTCGGCTATTGAAGCATACGAATATGCAGCCATACACTTTAACTGTACTGCGGCTTCGCTTCACGTAAAACGGTCCGAAAAAAATCCAGACCCGTATACGTGAATGGGGGCTGGTAGGGTATGAGCCTCTCTTTGGGAAGATCAGCCATAACTTGTTGAAGAGGAGGCGAGTTACGTCTGCGGCAGCTCACGCAACTACTTAGGATCTGACGTACAAGAACTCTTCCTCTTAAGATCCAGAAACACTGACGGATTACGGATAACACATGCTCGCGACCTGCATGGCCCAGTACGCGGTGATAGTAGCGAACTATTAACACAGACACGTGATGGGACTTTGGAAGGATCATTGGGTGTGCGGCGTCAAAGGCAATGGGCGCCCGGCGAATTCTACCTCCCACACGTATGACGTCATCAATTAAGATTGGACTGAGATTGGCCAACTTGCTGTGACGTTTCACCTGTCTGCCTTCCTTTAAACACAAGTACTCCTCACGGAAATGTTGGCGCTGAACTACCCGCACAATTTCTCGACTTGCTTGCTGCAATTCTACCAGCTTGAGTGTACTTGACGTGAGGTACTCTGGAGTTTTCCTACGAACTCTCTTCAGAGAACGTAGCGCCCATGACATTACTCTCAGCAAGCGGGACCACGACGAATAGCGCTGCAGCAAGAGGTCAATCTGTGGTGCACATGAGGTAAACATAACAGTCGGTGACTTCCGTATTTCCATGTCATCATCTTGCAGATCCTCTACTGGTACATTAGGCCACGTTTTTTCAGGTTGCCAAAGGAACTTTGGACCTGACCACCAGCGACATCCAACTTGAAAATACTGTGCATTAACACCTCGTGAACCGTCATCAGCGGGGTTTATGACACCGGGAATGTGGTGCCACTGTTCTGGAGAACTTGTTTCGTGGATCTCAGCAACACGGTTGGCGACAAAGGTTTGAAAACGCCTTGTTTCATTTTTGATGTACTGCAAAGATGTCATTGAGTCGGACCAAAAGAAGGTTTGACATACTGGTAGATCAAGTTCCCTTAATATTATCTTGCTTAGACGGGCTGCTAGTACTGCGGCTTGAAGCTCAAGGCGAGGGATAGTCCACTCCTTAATTGGCGCATTGCGAGTTTTTCCCATGACAAAGGAACAATGAATCACTCCTTTCTCATCTACGAAGCGAAGATATGAAACTGCCGCGTAGCCACGCCTGGACGCGTCAGCGAAGTTGTGAAGCTGGACAACTGATGAATTGCGAAGTGACTGAATCTTGTAACACCTTGGGATGCTAATGGTGATGACATGTGGTAGCTCCTCTAACCAACGTTGCCATTGTGAGAGGTAGGGTTCTGGAATTTGTTGATCCCAAGGGAGTTTCTCTCTCCAGAGTTCCTGCAGCAGAATCTTAGCGGAGAACACAAAAGGCGATAGGAATCCTAGCGGATCAAACAGCGAACTCACGGTGGAAAGCATCCCTCGCTTAGTGGGCGGTTTCTGTGCTTGTAGGGCTTTAAACTTGAAAGTGTCAGACTGCGCATCCCAGTACACACCTAATGCTCGCTCTAGCGGTAACTGATCAAGATCCAAGTCAAGTAGTGGATTTGCTCTCAGCTCTGGCGAGATAGATTGCAATACCTCTCGGCTATTGCTCGCAAACTTTGTGAGACGGAAGCCTCCTTCCTTAAGCAACTTGGCTAGGTCAGATGTCAAATGGACAGCCTGTTCTGTACTTGGAACGGACTTTAACACATCGTCGACATAAAAGTTTCTACGAACTGTTCTGATGACTTCAGACGAGTATTTTCTTTCGTTGTCTTGTGCTGTCATACTAAGAGCCTTGTTGGCGCAACAGGGGGAGGACTTTGCTCCAAAGATGTGGACCAGCATCTTATAGTCTTCTAGTATGTCATCAATACTAGTTGGCCACCACAGGAATCTCAACGCATCAGTGTCACTTGGCGTCACATTGGTCTGGTAGAACATGCCCTCAATGTCTGCGGAAAAGGCGACTTCCTCTTCACGGAAACGAATTAAGACACCAGTGAGGTCATTGGTAAGACAAGGTCCTTGCAACAACTGATCATTTAAAGATGTACCATTGAACCTTGCGGCCGCATCAAACACTACTCTCACCTTACCCGGCTTGTTGGGGTTTGTTACTGGATGATGGGGAATGTACCAAGTGATGTCACCGACTGTGGCAGCTTCCTCTTTGCTCAGCTTTCTAGCGTACCCTTTATCTACGCACTCCTGAATGACATCTCTGTATTTAACTTCAAGCTCTGGATCACGACGGAAGCGCTTCTTCAAGCATTGTAATCTTGCTTCAGCTAAAGTTCGGTTGTAAGGAAGTACAGGATTTTCATCCCTCCATAGAAGGCCCATCTGGTAATGGCCATCCCGCAGCCTAATTGAGTTGTCGATAAGCTTCAGGGCTTTCCGATCTTCCACTGATAATGGTTTGATTTCAGGCCACGAGGTGCCATAGGATTCAATCTTCCAGAATTCTTTAAGCTGGTCGTTTAGGGAAACATCTTCACCACTGATGAGGTTAAGCTGTCCCTGGTTGGGGGACTGTACATTTGAAAAACCACCGAGTATGCTCCAACCAAGACAAGACTTGATGGCAAGTGGTTCATTTCGGTTTCCCTTTCTTACATCAAGAGGTACGAAGGCTTCTTGAATGTTAGTACCTAGTAGGATAGAAATCTTCCTCCTTTCCACCTCTGGGAAACGCACTTCCTGTAAATGTGGCCATTGTTCTAAAGATCTTGACAACCTTGTATGTTTCAGGGGAATAGTAAGATCCTTTACGGCCCATGCAGAATTGACAGCAATGACATGGTCGTTCTTGGTATCCAATGATGCAATTTTGAAGTTAACCTTCATTCCCCTTTCTTCAACATCAGTACTGTTCACTGTCGTGAGGGAAAGCTTAGTTGGTGTTCCTTCGATGTTTAGCAACTTTACAAGAGAAGGGTCAACCATAGTTATGTCAGACCCTGAGTCAATTAGACCATATGTCGTGACTTGACGGCCAGAATTGCTTATCACCTTCACTGGAATGACTTGGAGTAGCGCTTCAGAAGAATCAACTGCGGCACTGACTGAATGCATTGAAGTATTGCATGATGTACCTTGATCGATCATCAAGTCCTGGTTGACTTCATTGGTTTGGTTCACAGTTCCCTTGTCAGCTTCTTCCCGTGGTTCATGAAAATGTAACAACGTGTGATGTGCTTGTCCACAGCCTTCCACTTTACACCTGATTGTCGACTTGCATTTTCTTGAGTTGTGTAAAGACGAACTAATACAGTTAAAACATATTTTGTGTTGCTTAACAAAGTCATTTCTTTCCTTAGGAGATTTGGATTTGAATGTCTCACACTGGTACAGACGGTGGAGTTGATGACACATTGGACAAGGCTCACCCTTTGTTGCTGTCATGTTCACAAAAAAGGGGGATTTAGGAGTCACGGGCAGCTTGCCCCTAGACTTAACTCTAGTCACCACGTTTTCATAGCATCCAGCACTGAAGAAGGGATGGTTCAAGACAAAGGCTCACTCCTTGAGAAAGTCCACCACATCCTTGAATGTTGGCATCGCGCGACCTTCACTCTCTAGGCGCTTTAAGCGTTCAGCAAATTTGGCTTGCATCCACTTAGGAAGTCGCTTAATCACTTTCTCGAGGTTGTCTGCATTCATTTCATTCAAGTATCCCATTGACTCTAGGATGTCGTAGGTAACTTGAGCCATGTCTGCATATTGCTGCAAACTGTTCTTGTCATTAGGTTGTATGACAGGTCCCTTAGTGAGAGATTCCACAGAGGCTCTCACAACTTGGAATGGCTGACAAAACCGGTCCTTCAATGTCTTAAGAGCCTTTGCCAAACCACCTGGCAATGTCTCGTATCGCTGAACTGCAAGAAGCGCAGGTCCCTCTAGAAATTGTAATAGGCGAATCATTTTGACAGCATCATCAAGTGGTTTTGCCTCAACCAGTTGTTCGAACCTCTGACGAAAGGAAGGGTATTGTTGAGGTGATCCATCAAACTTCTGGACTCGCACATGAGGGAGATCATGAGAAGCACTTATCCTTTCCATTGAGGACATAATAGCTGCTAGGCTTTCATTCACAGTTGCACTAGACACATTGGGCGTGACCGTAGACGGCGCACTGACAGAGGTCACGAAAGTCAACGGTTGTGACTTGGATTCCTTTTGGCAATCACCTTTGACAGGTTTGGGCATGTTACTTTCATGAATGGCTGGCTTGAGTTGCATTTTTGGAATCACAGGTGGATCACTAAACCAGATTCCTCCAGTAGCATGCATGGAGGTAGTGGCTACAGGGTTTTCTACAGCAGGTGTAGATGTAAGAGGTGGGTTCGTAACTGACACTGGTGCAAGAGTAAAGCTACTAAAAATAACTGAAGGCAAAGACGGGACTGGCACTTCAAGACTTTGCACTAGTTCGTCCTTTGGATAAAATTCTTCTACTTCGGGAGACCACTTAATACCCCCTTTTTCAGTTGTCAGTTCAGACATTTCTTGTTCTGCCAGAAAGGCCTCTAGTTTGGCTAGTTCTGCCTGATCCCTTGCGGCCACAACTTCCCTTTCAGCCTCCAATTTGGTTAGTTCTAGTCTATGTTGCAGTTCCAATTGCGTTCGTTTTATCTCCATCTCAACTCTTTTCACCTCCAGCTCAACTGCCCTTCTACTTCTTTCTTCAGCTTGTTGTTGCATCAATGCTGCCTTTGCAGCTTGGACTTTAGCTTCACGTGCTTTCGAACTAGACGCACTCAATCTTGAGGCATAACTCTTTTGGGATTTCACAGATTCCGGCTGGGAATATTTCTCTTCCTGCCTTATTTCTTCAGACACTTGATTATTGTAAAATTCGGCGGCATCAAGAATAAATTGCTCAATCTTATCATTGTAAGCTTGTACCCTTACGCGTTGAGTATCACGGTCACTCAGAACACTCTGATATTTTTCACAGGAAGTGTCAAGCAAATCATTATATTTATCACAGCATGCACAGTACTGCTCCCATGCGGTATTAAGTTGTTTTTGTTCAGTCCGTACCTTTACAACGTTTCCATAATCCTTCACAGTTTCATCTAGAGCGTTACACACCTTTGTGATAGTTGACAAATGCCCACGGCGAGATCTTTCCAACGACTCTAACCTTTCGTAGAGAATTCCACTTTGCGACATGACACGGCAAATCTTGAACGGCAGCGGTTTCTTTCGATGAATCGGCGATTGTCCAGTTAAGTTCGTAAACAGCGTAAACAAGCACAAATTCCACAGCAAGAGAAGATAACTCATATGGTTATTACACAAATGTCCGGGCCGGACATATAAAGCGGCGAAAAGCGTCGATGTAACATA
>JAEMPF020036983.1:0-11448 GCA_022496165.2 Catalaphyllia jardinei | reverse complement strand
TTGGTCGACAGCATGACATGTTCACGTACGTCAACTTTACTGTAATCTCTGTCATGATATACAATCGCAATGTGATGGTCCACGTAGTGATAGTCCTGCAAGTTTCTGTTTTTCTGGCTGTTTTGAATAATGCGGCACAAGATGAATCATTAACAAAATGTACAGATGATACAACTTCTAGTCATTCCCCAATACACAGCATACCAGCGATATTTCTTCCTCTCCTCGTTATTGTATTATCCATGGCACTCCTTTCCACTCTTTTTACCTTGGTCTAATTTACTCTCTTTTTTACCGCTGAAACTTTGGTAATAGCTCGTATCCTCCCCAAACACTACAAAACCTGGCGGTTTCTCTAAAATTGCAATGTCCGTATGATCTAGCGGGCACAGAAAATTTAGATAAGCAAAATAAGGTAAAGTATTCTTTTCAGAATACAAGAAATACAAAAATAATTTTAGCCAGTTTCTAAAAGACGGAATAAGTATTGAAATTAAGTGTAAGTTACAAATTAATTCTACCAAATGAGCTCAATTTCAGTTTTATAAATTAAGATAAAACATTTATTTTTCATTATTATTATTATTATTATTATTATTTTGCTTTCTGCGCGCTTTTTAATAGGTCTCTCCAGTCTTGTCGACAGCATGGCCTGCTCATGTGCATCAACATTACTGTAATCTCTGTAATGGTTTACAATCTCGATGTGGTGGTCCACATGCTGATATTGCATCAAGTTTCTACTGTTCTTTGTTCTGCATGGGAAAAAAATCTTACGATGTTTAATCTTCTTTCAATGCTGATGGTATTCTTCGACAGATGAGAATGCTAGGCAAACTCTTCAAGCAGATATGATGGAATCGTTTTTAAAGACCGATGGTGCTCTTAGCTTGGACAAGTCAGGATGCTGTAGAACAATTTTCAAGATCATGCCATGCCTTCAATCTTACTCCAAGTGGCATACCTCTATTCTAATAATAAGAACCCGATGAGTCATAAAAAAGTGTACCAATCATGGAACTTCTAGTTATTCCGTAATAGACAGCGCACCAGCACTATGTCTTCCTCTCTTCATAAAGTTATTATCAATGGTATTGCTGTCCCCTCTTCTGATCTTGGTCTAATTTACTCCACTGTTGTTGTTCGTGGCTCTTATCTTTTAATAACACTTCAAACTCCGCGTTTCCCAAAAAACTGCACTATTTTACAAGTATAATGTGCGTATAATATAGTGGATACAGAAAATTTAAATAAGCAAAATTGATTAACAAAAGTATACCTAGTTTCTAAATCAAGGTAAAACATTCTGTTTTCTTCTTGCTGTCCGCGCGCTTTTTAATAAGTCTTCAGTCTTGGTCGACAGCATGGCCCTGTGATTTATCTAAACATTACTGTAATCTTTGTCATGACTCACAATCTCAATGTGGTGCTCTACACATGTGTTGGGCAGCCGGATGAGCTCTGGAAAGTCCTAGTGATTTTCGACAGATCAGAAGGCTGGGCAAGAACTCCGAGTTCATGTATATCTTTACTGCGAGTGAAGTCTAGATGTAGAAACTGCACTCCGACAATAATTTCTGGCTTTCAGGATTTTCTTTTGAACAGAAGAGGCATAGAAATGCTGAAATGTGTTCGGATTACAACTGCTTCTAAAACTTATGATGACATCGCCAACGAACTGAGTCACATTCGCAAGGATGTCATCAGTTGGGCCACTATCTGCAGTTTCTAGTTACGATAAATAAGGAAATAGCCTAAAACCTATAAAAGACAATTATTCAAAACAGATTGATAAAAAAAATGTAGAGTGCTGTGCTAATAAACAAAAGACCGAATACAATGATAGAAAACAAAAAATACGCAAAATTAAAAAAAGTTTTTTTTAACTTTTTTTAAAAAAGAAAACTAATTACTAGATGATATATATTTATTTTTGCTTTGTTGGTTTGTTGCCAGTGAACGATACCACCAAATTATGAACGTTATGACATCATTAGTCCTTCATGACCGCTACTTCTCTCTCCTTTGCTCAAAATTTACAAGGCTGTGTTGAAACTTCTACATTCTGTCAAGGGTGCATGGTATTCTAAGTGAACAGCACCTCTTCAAGGTGTGTTGGAAATATTGCGATTTCAAACAGATCGTCTCAAATAGATAAATTCAGGAATCGCTTTTCTTTTTCCTTGTGAATCTGTTATCCTTCCAAATCTTTTTTCGTCCACTTTAACATGAATGTGTATATTAAAAAACGCCTATCTCATCCATGTCAGTGTTTTCATCTTTTGTATATAATAGCTCAAAATCACAGTGTGGATTTTTAATTCGAGATAGTAAGGGAAGATAACATATTCCAATGCTCTATAATGGAACACACGTTGTCATATCAGTGGTCACGTACTGGGTACAAAGGAATATAATACTGTATGGCCTAGCTTGTCTACCCATTATTCCACGACAAAAAAAAAATCCTTACGGCAAAATGCTGTCAAAGCAGCATCCGTGGTATTTCTTTCCATTTATTTAACCTGTCTTTTCCTCTATGCACCCACGCAGGTGTCATGTTCCAAAAACGTCGTACAGCTGAAACTGTGCTCACAGCCCATAGCGTCTCAAATGCTCAAAAATCTCGCCTCTTCACGGTTTTATTTAAACATATCCTTATAATCTAGTAGGCACAGAAAAACAAAAACTTAAAAGTACTTTTTAAAAGTACATTTAATATCATAATTTTTTTCACAAAAATAATAAGAAAAAAATAATTTTAAGTATGAAAAGTAAGTCCAAATTACAGATTTAAGGGAAATGTGTTCAGATTCCCTTTATATTAAATTGAGGTAAAATTCTCTCTCCTTTTGGTTGTCTTTCTCCTATCTTCGTAGGTCATCCTTAGTCAAAAGCATAGAAAATAACATACTGGCAGCCTCGTTTAGGCAGCATTGCTGTATTCTGTCATGGTTTAAAATCGCAATTTTGTTGTCCACATAACCACAGTCAAGCACGTTTGTATCGTTCGTCGTTCTTAATGCTCCCTCCGATTCTTCCACAGTTCAAAGTCGGCAGGTACTTTGTTCGACGAACATCAATCATGTGTGCACAGTAATTCACTAGTCTTGTGGAGGTTCCTTAAACCAATTAAAGCACGCATAAAATACCTACTGTTTGCTTGTTTCTCGAGCCACCAACAAATGTGTCACAAAACACGACATTTCTATCTTGTGTTATAGAAACACGTATCTTCCTCTTTATTGAGGTCTTTTTGTAAACCTCGATAGAATTCAGACACTGGTTAAAACTTGAAAGTATGTCCTTTTAATAATCTACGAAATGAAATTAAAATAAGTAAGCGCCTCTAGAGAACTAACTTCTATGAGTATGGAAAGTAAGAATCAATTGCCAAATGGGAAATACGTTCACATTACCTTTTAAAAAGGTAAAAAACCTCGTTCTTATTTTCTGTCTGCCTTTTCAGAAGGCCTTTCTTCCGCTTTGTTCCACAGCCTAGAAAACCGAAAAAGGGCGGTCTCATCCAGTGCATACCAAAACTGCTGTAATCTCTGTCATGGCTTAAAATCACAATGCAGTGGTCCACATACTGACACCCCATCAAGGTTATGTTGGTCTCCGTTTTCTCCTATAGGAGATCGAACAAAAATGTTACGATATATCATCTACTTCCACTACTAATGGTATTTTTCGACTGATGGGAATGCTGTGGAAAATTTTCCAAGCAGATGTGCTGTCTTCGTCTTTTTTCACTGCGTGTGGAAACTGCATGTATCCCACAGGAGAAAAAAATCCTGGCACTGCTATCCATGTATCTATGAATCATTTAAAAAACTAGTACATAGCAGTAATTACGCGACTTCTAATCATTCCCTAATAGACAGCGTACGAGCATTATTTCGTTTTCCCGTTATAAATGTATTATCCATGATCTTCTTTTCCAATCTTTTGATCTTGGTCTAGTTTGCACTTTTTTTACAGCTCAAACCCTGTTAAATTTCATATTTTTGCCAAACGTTAACGCTACAAAACCTGACGTTTTGTCCAAAATTGCACCTTTTTCCAACTAATGCCCGTATAATCTAGTGGATACAGAAAATTTAAATAAGCAAAAGTTTCAGAATACTAGAAATACAAAGTTAATTTTACCTAGTTTCTCAAAAACTAAATAGGTAACGAATGTAAGCGCAAGTTACAAATTAATTCTACAAAATAAAAGTTAAATAATAATTGTTATCTTTTTCTTTTTGCTCTCTGTACGCTTTTTAATAGGTTTCTCTTAAGCTTCGGTCCACAGCATTTCCTGCTTATGTGCAACAACGTTACCGTAATCTCTGTCATTGCTCACAATCCTAATGTGGTGGTCCACATACTGATATTCCAGCAAGTTGTTTTTTGTTCTTTGTCCTGCACGGGAAAGCAAATCTTACAGTTTTTCTTCTCTTTACACTGTTTAAGGTATTTTTCGACAGGTGAGAATGCCAGGCAAACTTTTTAAGCAGATGTGATAGCATCTCTTTTTAAACGTCGATGGTACTCTTAGCTTTGACAGATCAGGATGCTGGACAACAATTTTCAAGTTCGTGCACTGTCTTCTTTCTTAATTACTCCGAGTGGCCTGGCTCTATTGATGAATAATGAGACATTCGATGAATCGAGAAAAATCACGCCACTGTCAAGCCTGACTCGAGCGTCGCTTCTCGTGGAATGAAAACTTACAGCGAAAGCAGAATTGAACTGCGAAATCTACAAATCTTAAAGAAAATGCTGAAAAAATCAAGTCGGTTTTTGTCATCGGAGTACCCCTGTTAGCCGAAAAGCTTGGACGTTGCCTTGAAAATTACAGGAGTTGAAAGAATACTCTCGGAAAACTTATGGTTGCGGTCGACCTAGAGGCCATTTGAATCGAGTTTTGAATGAAAGGAGCGAAAATGACGGTCGAGATTTTTGTCTTCTGTGGTTGGTGATTCTCAAATCAGCTTGATATAGTGTCGGAGACACATTTTCGCTGCGATACTGTTGACCGTGAGCTCTGGTTAGCTATACTTAGCTCGCTGCTTGCGAGGATTTTAGCCGCAGCAAATCTTCGTTTTCAATAGGCGGCTTGTGTTTTACGTTTTACTTTTCCTGAAGCTTTCACCTGACAACTGCCGCATTCAGCAGCATTTTCAGCATCAGCGTTTGACCTTTTAAATCTTGGGTCGGAAGTAAGCTTCAGGCCTTTGTTTAATGGCGGCGCATTTAGATATCGTTCAATACCACGACGAAAACCAAGGAGTGTAGATTTGCTGTACGCATCTCCGGATTTACATGTATTTCTGGCGTCTGTGTAGAATCTAGTCTGTGTATCTAGGTGGCCAAGCCACATTTGTTCTAGCGGTGTCTGCATTTTCTTCTCACTACACCAAGCTAAATTCGGAAAGGAAATACCGGTTTTCGGTAGGTTTAACAAATGTAACAAAAGAACCGACATCAGCAGTAATGTTTACCTTTAAAAGTTGCTATAGACCAATTTGTGGTCTTCTTTGTTCTTGCTGAATGCCTTTCAGCTAAGTTATTTCTAGCTTCTGTGCCGATAAATTCGGGAAACGGGCCTGTTGTGCTTTACCTGGTTCCAGAGGCCCGTTATCCAAATAAATTGGAGAATATAATCGGGAGAATATAATCCTAATAAATGAAAACTCGGCAGTTTGAGGCACACTGAGAAGGGCCTCTGGCCACACGAACCAGGAACCTCATTTCCATGTGAGAAATCGGTTCTGGAATTGAACCGCGTAGTTGATTGGTTCCACAAAAACAACGACTGTGATTGGATAGTTAAAATCGCAGCTTGCCGTGGGAGTCAAAACCGGTTTTTTAGGCGGAAAGCGGAGATTACGCGAGAAAAACTATTACTAAGACAAAATGTCGCTAAAAACCATCTTTCTGGGACCGATTTCCGAGTTCAAACTAAACTGACATTCCAGCATTATCTCACCTTGAACGTAATCACCGTGAAATCGTGAATCTTACCCAGAAGATGTTATATATCTTCTTAGGCTGTATTGGAACTATCTGCTCCTTGTGACATGGGAGTTCAGCTAAAGCGTTCATCGAGTAATCTGCCAACGGCCAGGACGAAAAGGAGATTTCTGAGCGGCCTTCTTTCCGATCAGAATGCTGGGTGAACTTGTGTGGCACCTTTTCGTTCGGTCTTGAATACCTCTATCAAATAAATTCTTTTGCTACTGCAATGATTGCTGCGCTTTCTCAGGAAATTTTTTCATGCATTCGCTCAGTGTCTCAAGTTTTTCCATCTCTCTTTTACATTTGAAGCACAACCGCGAGGATACATCTTGTTCTTTCTCCACGGGAATTCCCAACACGGAGGATAATCTAGCGGTAACATTTTAAGTCTCTCCCTCGAATAAATCGCGCGTCATGCATCGTAGCATCACACGCGATCATATGTCATTTCTGTCCGGTTTCATAAGATATATGATACGAGATCTGCATGGAAATACGGTTCTCGGTTCGTGAAACCAGAGGTTTTTTTTCTCCTCGGCGCTTTGCGCCTGAAGGAAAAGGGAAAAAAAAGGGAAAAATAAACCTCTGACACCCAGAGTAGTTGTGTTTCGTTTCGTTGTTCTCGTTGGCTTGACTGCTGGTCTTCCATTTACTGCTATAACTCAGTTCCCGAAACTTAAACTTAAGCTAGGATCCAACACCTGAGACTAGACGAAAGTTTTGCAGCTGAAATAAGACTGCAAACGTCATTTTATTTAGCAGGGCCGTGCGTACATAAAGATTTTGTTCATGATGGCGTAATAGGAATTAGATAGGACTAGCGCGCGTTATGTTATAATATATCTGCATGCATGAAAGTAAAAGATAAAAGATAAACGGGAAACAATTCAAGCAAATTAAATAATAAGATGCAGAAATCTAAGAAACGAAAGTAAAGATTAGTTCAATAATTCTTATTAATTCTATTTTGATATTTTCATTAAATCTTTTGAAAGAAGAAAGAAGAAAAAGTCTCAAATACTGCCGCCGTCGGGAAATCTCCTTTGCAAGATCTGAATTCCACTGATCGCTTGTCTGCCCAGGTTAGTACGAAAATAATTTTCATTTCTGTTTCTTCCGTTAAAACGCCTTTGCTTAGAGACGCGGTGGACAACGAAATGCGCACTCATAAACAGCGTGAAGGAAACCTAAAAGATACCGAATGGGACCGGATATGCTATTGTTTTCCGCCTCGAACGGTGAAAGCTCCAAGGAAGTAATGCTTGCAATTGGAGAATGTCAAATGTCTTCTTCGTGCAATGGAAGGAACCGTTGTAGATAGCCAGCTAACTCATCAGCCTAATCATGATCGAATTTTTTAGAAATCTTTTTCCCGCGACTTCTCCTTTTTTGGTTTCCATGATGCCTGCCTCGGACTTACAAATGGACACGAACTTTTGCGTTTCTTTGACGACAGTATTTAAGCTTACATCAACAATTTAAAAACGGAGAACACTGGCCACAAACGTTTGACAATTAATCGCACATACTCGGGAGTCTGTCACGTAAGTTTTTAATGCAAGTTTGCTTCTTGTGGCAATCCGTTGACAGCAAACAATTAGAGGTAGTTATTGTAAAGAAACGTCTTGTTTTTAACTCTGTCTTGCTTTTTTTTCAGTTTTTTTTTTAAATGAAAGATCGCAATAAGATCTATCTGAAAACGTGAAAAACATTTTTTTTTTAAGAAAATATGGTCAATTTGGGGGTATACTGATTCCTTCCAGTAAGCCGGGAGCAAGGCAACACACTCGATGCCAAGTGATTTTGCATTGCAGTCTGATCTCTAAAGATGCTGGTAAACGGGCAAATTGACAGTTACGTTTTCTCGTCTTTCCCGCTTTTCGACCAATGGCAATGACAATATTATAGAGATTAAAACAAGGTTCCTTTGTCTTTACCATGACAAGATAGAAACAAGAGCACCTTGTCAAGTGCGACTCATATGTTAATGCTTACCAGTGTTACGGTATCTCTCGACCGACAGAAAGATATACTACGAAACTCTTCAATGAACCCAACTTATTTATTTAAAGATAAGTAATATAACCTTAGTTACAGAGGAGCGACTTCTGAACAATATAAGCTATTATCACACTAAGTTAACTTAAGTCACCACTGGCACGAACTCACGGTAAATCTTGATATCTTTAACTGGAAAGCTCCTTATTGTCCAATTGACCTTGAACGAAGTTCCCCAATAGCCTTTACAAGAATAGCACTTTACAGCTTCTTCAGTCGGTCTCCGCCAAACAACAACAGAACTCTATGGCTTCTCTACTCGGCCACTGCCGAGAAAACCCACTCCCACTACTACTTAGCTGACTCTTTATATACATTTACCAGATATTCTAGAACATTCCTGGGCACTGAACAACCCGGCCAAAGAGCTACGCTTTTAGGCTGGCCTAAATCTATATATCAGTAGGGGGCGTCATGTCTTATAGGGGGCGTTATGTCTTGTAGTTAGGGGGCGTTATGTCTTGGGGACGTTATATCTTGGGGACGTAACGACCGTAAATCACCCAGAATGTTGATACAACTCGTTCTTGCCAAGAGACGATCATATTTTTACGAGTAATAAACAAGTGGAAAATTCGGTTAAATCCAATTTTTACAGATATACTTCGAATAAACAACAAATTCAATCCGACCCAGGAGGGTATGAGGATAGGAGGATATGACTGAACTGAGTGAGCGAGTGACTGACTGATTCCCGTTTCAGTTAAATCTCCCATCATTTTTGTTGTACTTTACCCATTTAAACAAAGAAAGAATGTCTGTAAAGAAAGGTATACGGAAAAAAAATAAAATTCTACTTTCATTAACTGCAAATGTCATTCTTTCACAAGCAAATACTCTATAGTAGGAGAATTCCATGAGGCGTAGTTTCGACAACAAGTTGATTCTCATTGCAGTTTTCCTTTTTTTCTACATAAAAATATATCCTTATGAATTAATCCCACAAAAATTGAATTTCTTCTTAAATTCTTTTCAATTTGAAGAAAGAAAACAAAACAAGAAGAAAGACTAAATTCCTTTTTTTTTTCCTTGTTCTCTGCTTGACTTCTTGGCTTCTTGTTAAGCCTTTATTTGCCTTACTCTTTAACGGAGAATGGCGAGCTTCGGCAATCTCATACACCTTTGCTTTGTTGTAATCATTGGCTTGGTTTTTTTTTATCTCAATCCGGTGATCCTCGAAATGATAGTCTGGCAACTCAACAGTGTTCTTA
This sequence comes from Catalaphyllia jardinei, assembly GCA_022496165.2. NCBI lineage: Eukaryota > Metazoa > Cnidaria > Anthozoa > Scleractinia > Caryophylliidae > Catalaphyllia > Catalaphyllia jardinei. Next base: position 2,170 of record JAEMPF020036983.1, on the reverse strand, counting down.
GCTCTGTAAAGGAGCAAGTGAACTCGAATCAGTGACTCTGGGTGAGGGCATCAGCATGCATATATAACAAATACAATACTGCTTCAAGTGTGTAAATTCCTAACAGTAATCTTGAATTTGGAACCCTATTCTAGACTAGAAACCAAAATCCCTTAACCTATCTAGCTATTTCTTTTTATGCAGAAACTTTGTTGCTATTGTAGTTTCACAAACATTTGAACTCAATTAACCCGAATATATACAATTCACTTTGGAACTAGAAAACACCAATGGGCGAGGCTTACCTTTTTTAGACACTATAACAAGTAGAAATTCACGTGGATGTTCACAGAAAACGGACACACACCGACTATTATCTCGATTTCTTTTACTGTCACCCTTTGTGCCACAAAAGATACGTGGTCAACACTTTGCTGAAAAGAGCAAACAACATTCCTTCAACCAATAAAGGAAGAAGAAACACTACGAGTCAAGGCCGTTCTGCGAGATAACAATTACCAAATAGGAATGTTGCTCTTGCAGTCCAATAAATAATACTGAAAAAAAGGAGATGGAGATATAATTATAACCATGATTAATAGTAAAGGTATGTGGTTGATCAACCACAAAAAGTATCTTGGAAGTATGCATTCAAGATGCGTTGTTGTACATGGTTGTATTACCCTGATGTAACACAAATTGAAAAAGAGCAATCACATTGTATTCTTTCCTTTTCACCTTGTTCATCCAGTGTCCTAAAAACAATCTTCCGTAGTGTATGGCACACTAATCACTTTCTTCACATTTGGCATGTATACATGTTCAATTGCTATTTTAACACTCGTGCAAAAGAAGTTACCATATAAGAGATTAACTCGACCATCACAATACTCCCCTGTACACTGCATGTGATATATGGCATGATGACGTTTGCTGAAATTTGTAGGAAACCCAAACTTCTTGCTCGAAGTAACAAATAGAAGTCACCAGTAGGTTTCCATGTTGCTTTTGAAAATTGTCAATAAATCTATTGTTCTTTGAGTTATTGCAGATAAAGACCTTTGTAATATATGTGTGGTTGGAAGTTGTGTTACCCAAGATGCTTAGGGAATAAAGTTGTGTTAAGTGAGCCACATGAACTCATGCTGTTATGGCACCAAGCCATATATTTGCCAGTGCATTTCAACTTTGTAAAGTTTATTTACTTCCTAAACTCTGTTTTGCCCCCTTGTTAATTAAAACTTTAAAGAAGGTACTTTTCCTGTTTAGATTGGTCTTCAAAGCAGTAACATGTCGCACACCTTGGCTCCATTTTTTTCTCATAGCAAGCTGTCGCACAAGATGTTAAGGCCCAAATTGGAGTATTTCGTATGAAAACACCCAATAGATCGAGCTTTCAGGTTGAAAGGTATTAAATGAACCAAAAAACTCATATCAACAAAAGCAAAAAGAAAATCATGTGGGGCCAGTGAGACAAGATTGTGAAATAGCCCTTCTTTTGTGATGTCTCCAATCAGAGAAGTTCAAGTAGGCTCTTCTCAAGCCTGAATGTACAAGAATTGTCATCATATTTAGATGTTCTAAATAAGATAATAAGGGTTACTGCAGAGCCATAATTTTTCAAATCTCTTAGCACACATATATAATCACTCAATTGATAGCAACTGGCATAGGACTTTTATTTTTGTCCTCCACATTGACTTTCACATGGTGGTAATGAGCTCGTAAGCCATATGCAACATATATTTCTCTTCTCATATTTATTTTATAACACTGATGTAAATTAATTCTATAAATAGTGCACAATAAAGGGTTATTGATTTGACAGTTTAATCATAATGATCTGCTGATTATGTAAGACCCTTTTTTTACAAAAAAGAACAGAATGGGGTTAATTGAAAAATTCGAAAATGAAGGACACAAAAGAGCATGTGAAACTGAGCACCTATAGAAAGGAGGAAACCAATTAAGAAAGACGAGAAAAACAACAAAACGTTCCTGCATGAGTTCAACAGGGTTTTATTCTGCTGCTCCTTACAAACCTAGGTAAACTAGAACCACTAGGTGGAACTTACCGGGGCCCTGTGGGACACGGGATTGCCATAGTTTTTTTTCGCACCTGTTCCCCCATCTTCTGTTGAGGATAATATAACTTATTTTTAAATCTGAGACAGTTTGAACACCTGGTTAG
>JAEMPF020036981.1:7500-11449 GCA_022496165.2 Catalaphyllia jardinei | reverse complement strand
AACAACAACCTGTTATAATTAAGAACCCCCATTACTGAAGCGACCTTCAGATGGACAGATCTAGGCCCTAAAGGGAAGACTTTATGTTACGCACCACCGGTCATTTGCATGCTTTTCTGTTTCTTACGTATTGAATTGGCAGAGAAGTTGCGGAGTTAAAAGTGTAAAGTGTTCTTGTTAAAGCTTTAGCAGAGCAACCCCCATCCCCCTCATTGGTTATACTGAAATGACAGTAACTACCTTGACTGATGAAAGATGTTTTCGTGGACAACTAGTGTGTTTAGTGTAATATGAGCTCGAGATAACCTAAAAAATAATTGGTCAATACTATTGCCCTATCTATGCTTAGAAATGATGCACATGAAGGGATAGTGTGTGAGCTGAAAAGGGAGGGTATTAAGTTGAAAACATTCTTGAAGTGACCTCGTTCAAATTATTCCAAAACGACTGTATTATCACACTGGACTTCTCCTCACACTCCATTGTCGCTAAATCGACAAAGAGTCAGTGTTTTGTAGCCCTGGCATCTGCTGTGTAAGGCATCAAGAAAACAGAACTCTTTAGAGAGGGTATGATCACTTTGCTCTTTGTCCATTTGAATGCACATCTCAGCTTTTTCTTTACTCATCTTAAAGACCAAACTTCCTTGCCCATTATTGAAATGACGATTTAATATCTTCCAAATCAGGTAAGGATCTTTCTCGTCTGCTTTTTTCTTGATTTCGGCAACAGCATCGAAGTTGTGCCCGTGAGGATGCATGCTATTAACCGCCTTAGCCTTAATGTTTTTCACCTTGTTTTTGTCTAGCATAGCCTCAGCGACCTCCTCGATTTCAGATCACGTTTTACCTTCTCTAATCATGGTTGTAAGTTGTGCAGTTGGAACAGCGGATGGTTTAACCTTTGAATGCGTTTTAAAAAACTGTTAAATATCTCTCTCAGCATGTAACTTGGGCTTACGTATAGCTGTGCAAGTATGAGTTGCAATATGGTAAGTTGTTGCAATGGCAGACCCTTGTGGATACTCACTGACCTTCCTAGCCGGACAGGAAATGTACTCGCCTTTGCAACTGCAAGATCTGCAACGATATTTTCCTCTTGCTTTAACAAATTGAACATTCTTTGCCTTTCCCAACTGTTTTCTGTAAGGACAGTTCTTGTTTTTGCAAAGGTAAGAGCCCTTACAGGATTGAACATTACGCTTCCCATGGAAGACCTTTCGGCTCGAGGTAACCCATGGTTTCCAACAAAGCCCATCTCGAACCTTGCGTTCATCTTTGTCAAAATGAACTTGAAACACTCTTGTACCATCAATGTCATATGGCAACTCATTAACCACTTCAGCCTCGACTCCATACCAAAGAGATGGATCCAGCTTGACTTTTTTCCTATAGTAACCAAGCGTTGTGTATTACAATAAATAGACAAATAATAACAATAATAATAATAACAATAACAACAATAATAATAATAATAATAAAAATACACTCAACAAAATTACTGGATTCTAATTGGACGAGAGCAGTACAATTAATCCCGACCCGAAGGCATGAAGTTTTCCCAAACAAACGCGAAGTCTTCCAAAGATTTCCATAGTTGATCCGAAGTCTTCGGAACGAAAACTTCCGAAGACTTCGGAAGATGATCCGAAGTCTTCCGAAGGTTTGCGAAGTTGACCCGAAGATTTCCGAAGATTTCTGAAGGTGGTCCAAAGTCTTCCCAAGATTTACGAAGTTTACCCGAAGACTTCTGAAGATTTCCAAAGGTGGTCCGAAGTCTTCCGAAGACTTCCGACGTTGGACCGAACAGTTTCAGAGGTTTCTGAAGTAAACGAAAATAGAGGAGATATAAATCTTACCGTTACCGTGTTCTGATTGGTTCACCGAGATTTTGTTAAGTATACTGCAAATAAAAAATCGCATGACCTCGTACAATTCGGGATTAATCGACGTGCGATTTCCTATACTAATACTTAAAGACCACTCTCCGAAAGGGGTTTCTCAGTGTAAACACATAATTATAAATGGACGTAACATTTTTCAAAACCCTAATTGGCATAAGGCAAACCAGCTGGCTATTTACAAAGCGCGGGGAAGTTGAATTTATAGCTAGCGAAGCGGACAAATCCAGCTGACAGCAGGACGGAATATTCCAACGCGGGACCACCGTATTACAAGTCCGGCACAAAACAGCACTAACTAAGTAACTAACGATAAGCGACAGTTAGCTTTCCTCTAGAGAACCTGAGAAAATATTTCTCATGTCTTGTTTTAAATAAACAGCAAGGGAAAATGTCACCCTTTCTTGATGATGAGGTCCACGTTGCTGAAATCGTCGTCTGAACTTTCAGTCGGTGTTCGCTCTTTTTTTGGTCTACGACATAACAAGAATATTTTAGCTATATAGATACATAGAGATATATATAGATATATAGGGCTCCCCCCTTTGGCCCTTATCGCTGCCAGAGCTCCGCAAAAATACTGTCTTGGACTGTCTTCTTGAAGTAAAGCTATTGTCTATTGTCTGATGCCGGTTGATCGCTGGCACCGGCGGCGTGATCATTATATCATGCTTAAGGCCGCAGCTCCACTCTCTTGACCCGAAAAACTCTAATATACCTCTTTTCTGGTGAGTCACACGTTAGGTCAATAACTGCTTCCGGTGTAGCTGTACCATCCGCTCTGCGAATTTTCTATGACAAAAAGGCAACAAATGAAGGTAATTAAAGATGTTCATTTTCTCACATGGGTAAGCAAGCGCCCCCCCCCCCCTTCCACCCTCCCCCAACCACACACGCACACGCACACACAAAAAATGCTAACACGAATCAGTAGAAACTAAAGCAGGCTGAATAAGGATAATAATATTTAACATATGAGATGAAGACAATGTGAAGTCACCTTTTTCTTCCCCTTTGTTTTGAATATTTTTTTTTTGTTTCCGGTAAGTCTTTGACCTAAAAAATGAACAACAACATATCATTACCACTCACTTGTTTATAAGGATTATATCATTTTCCTTGATTAGCCAAGCACAGGAAAGCTATCTCAAAGTCCACTACGTGGAAATACGACAAATACAACGGAATTACCAAGGTTTAAGCATTACGAAAGAGGTACAAAAAATAAAAAGAAACAAAAAATGTAGCATTTCTACATATGTTTTTGTATACTTCCAAGCGGTATGCAAGGCTCTCCGGGACAGTAATCCTCTGCCTCTTCCCAGGATTATAAACAGTTCTGGAGGTTTCTTCAAAGGCAAACAAAATTGCATTATTTTGGGGGCTAGAGCAGTCGGTGAGATATGAATTAATAAAAGGAAGCTATTTAGTGTCGTTCCTTCCTTGCGGGTCACAACAATCATGCGCTAGTTTACCATCAAGGCTTGAGAGGCGATTGTTTCTCCTTCACCTCTTCGGCAAAAAAAAAGAATAATAATAAAAATAAAATAAAAAATAGCCTGATCGTGGGTTAGGGTCGAGACTGCAAGCGGTGACGTTTTGTGAAGGTGACGAAAGTGTCTGGTGAGTTACAAATATCAGTAGGCTTAACGAAAATAGCGTTGTACCGTTTTTCCATTTCAATTCATTATTTATATTAAAGATGAAACAACAAACACATGATAAATTAAATGTTTGGAGAACTCGGAAAAAATCCGAGCCCCAGATGGGATTTGAACCCACGGCCCTCCGTGATCTAGTCGGATGCTCTAACCATTGAGCTACTGGAGACTATGGCGAGCAAGGGTCAATTTATGGGTCTCATGTGTGCTAGTCATTACTTGGCTGTGTAGCCGCGTGATGCGGTTCCAGTCGAGACCCATGAAAAACAGTTCCATTGCGTTGGGAAACGTTGACAATTAATGTTTGTCAATGGAACCGAGATGTGTTGAAAACAACTTCAAAATCATTTTGAAACGGTGTCAATGCGTTTACAAACATTGACCACGC
>JAEMPF020036981.1:0-5000 GCA_022496165.2 Catalaphyllia jardinei | reverse complement strand
GTCAGGGTCCTGAATTGATAAACGGATACCAGCAGGTTACATTTCTTAGCAACTTAAAATAAAACTTTAATAAAACATTTCAAGTGAAAGGAAGGTTTTCAAGACAGAGGCCTTACCGTCGCACGTGTCCCGTTGTCTTCACTGTCATCAGAGTCCTGCAATTCAAAAATACGCTTTACTTTGTTTCCTTTTCAACTGCAAACTAGCAATGTAATGTAGAAAAAAACTTCATACCTGAACAGTTGCGATGGAATGCTGTAAAGCAATTAGCATTGCTTCTTCTTCACCCTGATCTTGAAACTTGGACCACCAACTATTGTCAAGGCGCGGTGGTAAAGATTTTAGACATTTTACGACATCTCCGTATGATTTGTCACAAACGGTCTCGGTCGTTTCTTTATCGGAATCCATGAACTTAAGAACACACAGTGAAGGCACAAAATGACGAATAGTTTATAATCCCTGGTGCATGAAGAAGTATGCTCGCTACAAGTGTTACATTTCTGTCGTGATCAGCCAAAAGATGCAGACTTCCTGCCTCTAAATATAAAAACGTCAAAACTTCAGGCGAATAGGAAAACCAGACGAGGAGCGTAAATGTCCAGACATGCTATCTCTGTATGCATGCCAGCCGGAGATCCCTGTACACAATAACAAAATACTAATGCAGAAATGGGATCAAATAAAAATCAGCCATTGCTTAGGACCACTTTTTCATCATAACAACTTTAATCGTGGTATATCACCTACTTTGCGCCGAGGTCGCTGAAGTTGGTTTTACCGTATGTTTTGCAGCAAGAGCTAAACAATGTCGATCATGTATCACTTATGTTGCGAAAGTACCCTTATCAACGTAGCATAAATGTCCAGACATCGTGGCGTACAACTTTATCTTTGTTTATGTCCATGCCAGAGGGTGAACACTGTCTTGTTATTCAGGCTAACCCGATAAGAAAATACTGATGAAGGTAATGATAAAACAGCCATTGCTGAGGACCACTTCCAGTTATATATATTTTAAGAACGACCAAAACTTTTGACATGAAGACAGTGGCTCGTAAAACAATCTAAACAGTTTCCACAGGAGAGAGCCTGTGTCTGAGAGGTCTATTAATTTCACTTTTCATTTTATTCCTTTTCTGTGGCCTGCAGAACGGGTAGTTTATTTCTAACACGAAATACAAAGGCATATAGATAAAATAACTTACGAAATTTACAGTTCGTCACGTCTGTTTAAACCATGGGACTCCGAGAGTTCCTCTAAATCAAGTCTGGCTTTTGTGATTGAGTCACGCGATGAGTGGATAAGTTCAAGTGGGATTACTTTACATTAATGTCAAGCGGTGGTTATGTGGACGATAATGTTCGGCAAGAGGGGTTAGGTTAACTATTTTTAGTTTAAAAACAAACAATATTTCGGCTGGCCAGACCAGCTTCCTCAATTTTTTTTTATAGCAAATTTTTTGCAGGTAGCCAAGCGCGACTCGCGAGCACGAGCAAGCAGGAGGTGCGAAGCGAAAACAAAACAGTCTGTTGTAAAGGCTACCTTTCCCTTTAAACCTTTTTGATCTTAATCTTTTTGTCTATGTTTTTTTTTAATGAAAAAAAAACCCAGGGAAAAAACTGGAAAAAACGGTAACTCAATCTTAACTCAATCTCAACTCAATCTCAACTCAAACTCAACTCAAACTCAACTCAAACTCAACTCAAACTCAACTCAAACTCAACTCAAACTCAACTCAACTCAGCTCAAACTCAACTCAACTCAGCTCAAACTCAACTCAACACCTAACTTGGTAAATAGCCGATCCCAAGTGTAAGGCTCGATTGCTAGCTTTTTGTCTTTCCTATACCATTCTGCCATCCCCCAAAGGAACAATGTAATTCACTGCACGTATTGACTTTAGGGTAGCACTCCGCATTAAATTCCTCGGCATTTCTATTCTTCCGAATTGAAAAATTCTGGAACAGAACGATATGTCTTCTTTGGTTGGAAGCAGAAGAGTTCAGAACACGTGTGGAATTTAATTTTATTGCATACCAATCTATTGCCTAATGTTTTTCTCGTATGTTAATTTCCAACGTTCACAAAAGCATAATTGTCTATTGACGCACTCTTTTCCAAGAATGTAATTCAAAAACTTGCAATACGTGTTTTATCAAGTGTAAAACCTCACGGCTGCCCCGAGTGGTTTTTCACCTTATAAAACGGTCCTGTTCGTCTTTTAAAATTGCTTCAAGTACTTTCGATGGCGGATCTTTCTATTTCATACATACTGAGATTTTTTCATGGCCGACACATTTGAAAAGTTGAAAGTAAGAAACAGTAGTGTAGCAGCTGTCGTAAGCTCAGTGCTTTTGTTTTATCATTGTAGCAGCTGTTATTGTTTTAGGGCAAGGGGCATTTTTCTGATATATTTCTGCTCTTAAAGGGTGTAGCAAGCCATTCGTGTGAGACCTTACGAGAGCTGCTACATTACTCATAAGAAACAATACAACTACAATTATTCAGTCTCTGTTAACAACTAATATACATTTCTATTTTTTTTTTCTTTTGTTTATACACTAATTTGCCGACGGAATAACTCTGCTTTTAAACGAGAGTCCAAGAAAAATACTACTTTAAAAAAATCATTTTATAAATGTGATCGCGAATTTGCAAATTCCTACAATTATGAAATATGAAAAGATAATGGATCAACCTCAGTTTAAATATAACCAATGTGATAATTATCACATTTAAAAAAAAAAAATCAAAATACGGTAGTTCTTAGAAAATAGTTTGTATCAAATAGTTTATCCGTTAATCTTTATCAGTACTGTTAAACAAGACGCGGAGTATTTTCCACAGCCGGTTCCTTCGTAGGGACACTTAAATAAGGGACCGGTCATTGTCTTATCGCCTAAGGGGGTAAGATGGAATCATTGGATTTTTAGGATGATAGAAGGGGGAATCAGCGATAACTGAGAGCCTAAAAGTGGGGATGATTAAATGTCACATGCCCTTAAAGACTTTGTGAAAGGCTATTTGGCACTCGAGCTAAAAATTAACTTTGCAGTTATGGATGGATTGCTGTTGAAATGTTAACTGGTATCAGTCACAGGGTTCTCAGTAGAAGAGCGGATTTCCACCCCGCTGTAAAATCAAATGTAGGCACCTGTTCCGGCCATTAAAATTTGTACACATATAGTAATACATTAAGACTTAGAGAATGAGACACTTCAAGAACAGAAAAAGTATTCAAAAAGGTGAAAGAGCAAGACTTGCTCCATCTTATTTTATGGTCATAAACAACTCATTTACCGCAACGCTGCTTATCAAAATGCATGAATTCGCATGTTCGGTATCGTACAATTTTAAAATTTTACGGGGAGCATACGCCCGGATCCACTAAGATTACTCTGTCCTTTTAAGCGAATCGTGTCTCCCTTTAATTTATGCTGCTTGTTATGCTTTACAGTTATTTGACGCATATGAAACACATGAAAACGTCTTCTAGGGACCCTGATCAGATATCGAGAACACACCCATCAAGAGACTGCACCATGGTGGCTTTATTGATCTGTAACTCAGCATCAAAGTTAAAATTTACGTTTGTTCTCTTCATAATAAATATATAGAATTAAGGAGAACAAAAGCGTTAAGATTCATTGGTTGAATGCGACAGGTTAAAAAAAATATAGTACACCTTGGGAACACGATGGGAGACTGCTGCGAAGACGAAAGTGGCATTTGTATTAGCAAGACCAATAACTTAAACGGAAGAAAACACCGCCGACACTCAGCTTGGAAGTAAAGTTTACATTGTCGCCTCTATCTAGCAGTGTATGTAAAAGAAAAAGAGTTTACCTTCAATTGCTTTGATTAAAGAACTCCCCGCCCTTGCTTGTTCTGTGGTCATTAAATAATTCAGCTGTTCATGTATACACAGGTGGACTGGTTCCAATGCTAAATTTTTCTTCCACTTATGTTTTTAAACTATGCGCAGTGGCATACCAGTTGACTTGGTCGAACCATGGCTCGTGATTAAACGAGCTAGATACTGTCTTCAAAACAACTGTCATTAGGTCTTTACGATACCCAACTTTGGCCAGATGAGCATGGTATCGAAGGCATATCTAGTCAGTGACTTGACATCTCTGAATATCGGGACGTTAGACACGGCTTCTGATCGGCAAATTGGGAATATGGATAAACTAATGTCAAGTTAGATGACGAGTTCTACTTACAGCCACTGAAGCTCGGTATTCTTGTGAAATATACCCTCAGGTAGGTCTGTTAAGTGGTTGTTTCGCAAGTTCCTACCAACCAATAATCGCAATCAGTGTCAATTGTATGATAAAAGGGAAACTAAAGAGTGTATGTTTAAAGGTTGCATTCGCGATATAGAATACCTCGGTACAAAAACAAAAACAATAACAATAAAAACTAGGACAATAAAACTCTCTTTTCGAATACTTTCCATGTTGTTTCTCAGTCTATAAACATATCCCGGAATTGTTGGATCTCTATTTATTGTGGCACTACAAGCATTAAGCCTGGGACATGATGATATTGGAGGAGAGGGTGACAAAGGATCGGCGCTGATTCAATATTAAATTTATTAGCAAGCGTTTCGAAAGGTACCAATCGCCGGAATGGATGATCCTACTGAGAAAATTTGGGGAACAGTTCGTTGCTCCAATTATATGGATATATAACTTAACCATGTCAATCATGTCTTGTCTCTCTCCATCAGAAATGTCCACAAATGGCATTTATGCCCCCTACTCCGTTTTCAGGGATTGTGTTTAACAATGTGCATTTCAAAGGCTAAGCTCGGTTTGCTGGGAAGGGAACTAAACTGACACAAATGTTTGCTATAATTCGACTACTCAGTTAATTAATTAACGGTTTATATTAAGATAGATTCAAAGTGGAGGGAGAATACCCTTTACCTGGCACTAGACATAATATAATGTACCACGGATAGTGCTCAAAATATGGGAGTTGTAAAGTG
>JAEMPF020036979.1:2500-5000 GCA_022496165.2 Catalaphyllia jardinei | reverse complement strand
TCTGTAAACAAAGGATGAGGCTCATGGGGAGGATTGCAATCAAAGGGTTTAAGTAATCTTAGATCAGTTAACATGATCTATTCATGTCTTGCAGAACTTTTCTTTGTGTGGGCTGTTGATTCAGGTTTCACATTAGAACTTTCGTCATAGGCTGAAAGAGATTCACTGACCCCAGTCACTGACATGGAGCCACGAAGTACAGATTTCTCAGTCTTGTTAGCTCCCATTGCAGTGATCATGGTTTTTGTGTCCTTAATGGCATCCATCTCCAAATCATTAGGCATGTTTGCTCCAATTTTTCCTTTCTTGTTGGTTGTTCTCCCCCAAATCACATGCTCAGACATCTGATGTGTAAGCAAGCACTTGGTCAAAGCCAGAAAATGGCTTGGCTGAGTGGATAACATAGTCTGTAAAAAGATAATCGACAGCTTAATTATTATCAACACAAAAAATTATCAACCAAAAAAAAATTGTTTAGTTTAGTTAAGTTATTTTTCGATTCTTGAGTACTTCCACAGGTTGAACAGGCTTTGGGATTTTGGTTTACTGGTTCGATGAAATAGTCTGCAGTGTAAATAAAGAGTTTGCCATTAGTTCACTGAACACCGGGTTATATAGCCCAGCTGATATTTCAAATATATTAAGCTTATTAATTACCTTTAGGTTTAAAAGGACTGGTGCGTTATGAACAACAGATCGTTTACCGGCGTTGGGATTTTGGATTTTTGCTAGGATGATGACGGGAAACCACGTTCAGATTCTGATAAAGTAAAAAGAATACTGACAAATTGAGTTTAGTAGCACTTAACAGCATTTCGATATAAAACAAGTCACGACTTTCCTCTTTTTCTTGCAGTAAGCTCGTGGAAGTATCACTCTGCTGATGATCATACGATAAACTTTTTCGCACTGAAGCAGTCACCATAGTGCACGGCAGTTTCCGGGGTTTTTCAGTGCTTGTCGGGGTGTGTCCACCGCGACATCTTTTCTGGCAGATTGATTGTCTGCTTGCTGTGAGGTCCCCCTCTAGAACTTTCTGGGCAGCTTTGCAGGTTGATGCAAATGTCTCAATGTTTCTGCTTAGACGAGTAAGTTTCTCGTAACAGCTTCTGCAACAGTACTTTGGAAGTTTGTCGCTTTCTGATACTATAATTTCACAGAACTTGAAAATGATCCTCTTCAACTCTAGAGATTTCCCACCGTCACTAAAAAAGTAATTTTTTCTTTCAGCCGTCCCACCACACAATCGGCACTTATTTTTGAAGATGTCGCACGGCAACATTTTCTTTACCTCCATGACGCGCCATGAATTTCCCGAGACTTACCGCGAAAATCGAGATCCTTAAAGAAACCAATCACGGTTAAGGTATTATCACAGTATCCTTTTTCACAGTAGCCAATGAAAAATGGCGTAGTATCGAACTTTCCCAGATCTCACATTTCAGTGTAAAACAGAGTGAGATCTGGGTTCGAGATTAGGTTTAGATTGCATGTGAAGTTTTGTTCAATTGTGTTTACAAAGGTAATTTTACCTTTAAACTTGATGACCGTACCTTTAATTATCATATTCACCTATCAACGAAAAGTCAGGGATTGGATATATCTCTTCTGCAGTTCAGGCTATGTAAACAATATGGATGAGTGAGTCAGTCAAATTATTATCCGTAAATGTGAGAGGCTTAGGTAATTTTAAAATGAGAAGAGCTATTTTCACTTGGTGCCAAAAACGGAATGCAGATTTTATTTTTTTGCAAGAAACACATTTAACAATAGAACATGAAACGTCTTGGAGGAATGAATGGGGTGCAGAAATAATAAGCGCCCCTGGGACTTCTGATGCTCGCGGGGTAGCAGTTCTTTTTAAGAGAGGTGTTGATTACAAAATACACTCAAAGTTGTTGGACCCCGAGGGGAGGTACATAATTCTTAAAGCGGAGATTCAAGAAAAGCCTGTAGTTCTGATTAATGTATACGCACCGAACAAAAATGCGGAGCTTACACATTTTTTCACAAATCTACTAACTTCGTTACAAAATGAAAGTTTAGATTCTGAAGAAAATATCATAATCGGAGGGGATTTGAACTGCCCTTTGGATCCCGCTCTGGACAAAAAGGGTGGCATTTCAACTCCCAGAAAAGCTGTTATATCAAGCATCGATTGTTTACAGAATGAATTAGACGTAATAGATATATGGACAATCAGGAATCCTGGAGTTAAGAGTTTTACATGGAGTCAACAACGTCAAAAAATCTTCTGTCGTCTTGATTATTGGCTGATTTCTAACAATTTGCATGATTGTGTGAAATCAGTGAAAATAATCCCAGCAATCAAAACTGACCATTCCGCAATTTGCTTAGAACTTGCTTTCTTAGATGATGATGATCATGTGGAAGCAATCTCAAAAACGATCCCCACCTGGGTAGAGGAAGGTCGCAGAGAGCTTTCGGACCATCGATGTGTTTGGGATTGGCTGAAATACAATATAAGAATTATTTCGAT